>JAWLRI010000058.1:225410-249535 GCA_034781795.1 Crypturellus tataupa | reverse complement strand
GGAGCGCCGGCCGCCGCGCGGGGGGAACGCGGAAGCTGGCGCCGGCCGCCGCTCGCTTGGGTACATATTTGCGGAGAGCTAATTGGCAGCGCCGCCGCCTTTCAGGGCTGTTCCTTCACCTATCAGCAGAGCACGGCTCGGGGACTTAATGTTCTGCGGATTACGTAAACGCTGCCCTGGAATATTTGCACAGGCAATTAACTCTTGTTTTTACACTGCTTTGCCTTGCAAATGGAGCCTTGCTGCAGAGCTCGGGATATTTATATTATGAGGGGTATTTCATAATTAGAGCAAATAGTACTTTCTTCAGACTGGCGAGCATTAAGATCAGAAAAATGGGGATTCAATCCTTTCTCAAGGAGCAGATCCTCCTTAAAATTCAACATGCAAAAAGACTCACCCTTTTTATACCTCACAGTTAATGTGAGGTGCTTCTTTACAAAACACTCAATCTGGAACAAAATTCTCTTCTTGCTCTTACTTGTTACATTTGAAGACTGTAAATCCTTCTGTAAGTAATATTTGCCTGTATTTTGTGCGGCACACGTGCCTGCTAATGCCATAGCTCTAGGCGTGCACACAGTGGGGGATTACTGGTAGCGAAAGGATGTGCTGGTCCTTGTGCAGTACTTTTCAGACCACTTCATGGATGCCTAGAGATGCATATTTATTTTTCTGTCTCTTACTTGCTCAGACTTTGTTATTGTGCAAGCATGTTGCACCTGACAGAGTGAAGTCAGGACCCTGCAAGTTGTGCTGAATAACGGATCTATTAAAATGTAACTGATTGGTAACAGCGGTCTTAAAGGCAGACCTCCGTCCTCTAGAATTTACTCACAAGTACTTGACTTAGTACAACCATTAAGTGGAGTAAAATTTAATAGATTTCTTTTTACTGCAATTTTGAGTCAAATGTTCTGCCAAAACAAAAGATAACAGTAGCTACAAAATCAAGGGCTGTGGAAGTTGATTCTTCACCAAACTGCTTTGTGCCCCGGCTTGACAAAAGCTTAGTAGATGCTTTTCCCAAAGACGTGGTCTTTGACTGCTTAAATTACATTGACGCTATTTTACAGATAGTTATTCAGGCTAAGAGACGTGGAGAAAACACAACTAATTGAATCAAAATCTTTCATAACATTCACACACCAAAACCTCACAAGTAGATGAGCTGGACTAAAAATGAATTTCTCCAGAAAGCAGGTGTTATATATTGCAGAACACATCAACAGTTTTAGTGCTAGTAACTAAAGATATGGTTGGATGCATCTTGCCCTTTTTGCAGGGGAGGAGAGTTAACCTGGGACTGGCATTTTCCCTGTGAAGGCAGCAGCCCGCTTGCAGCTCCGGGAGTTGCTTCCAAAGGGTATGAGTCAAGTGCTTCTGCAGCCAAATATCCTTCCGGGCTTCCGTTTGGTTTCCCCGCTCCTTTTCCTAAGAACCTCTCTTCCTTCCTCTCTCCAAGATAGGGACCTTGTAGCACTTTCTTCATATAGAAACGCAGGAAATGTCAGGCAGTTTACCTGCGGTTGGTCTTTCCGTAGTCACTTGGGGGTTGTTATATCAGGTTTTATTTTCTCAGCTCCTGCTGACGTGCTCTTGAGGCTGGGAATCAGAGCTTGCACCCGAGTTCCGCCAGGAGTCCTTCCAGCTTAGGGGTGTGGAGCTGCGCAGGTGGCGTTGTAAAATGTTTTTGGAAATGCCTAGTTTCATATACATATATATATGTATATGTTTCTGTTTCTGGCGGACAGAAAGAGGCTAGTTGCAAGAATGGAAACCCAAAGAATGTTGCAATTATTGATGGTTTTTCAGTAGCATCTAAAAGTTTCTCTCAAATTCCTTCAAAGTCCCCTGTGGCTATAGGAAATGAAAAAAGAATGTTTATGAAAGCGTTACCTTCTTGCCAGATGAAAAGAGACAGGAGCAGTTGTAATGCTTCCCTCCACTCTCTGTCTTCTTTTGGGAGCTATGCTTGTTTATCAAAGAAATATTAGAGAAAAAGTCACAAATAATTTACTCCTCTTTTTTTTTTTTCCTTTGGGAAAAGCATCGGTTTCATGATTTTGTGCTTCAGAAAATCAAGTATTTAGTGTAAAAATGCATGTGTTTAGGGATTTATGCTTAATGGACAGAAGGAGATTTGTAAATGCAGATAGTATCTCTTATTAGATCAGCTGGTGTAGCTGGAAAAAAGATAAGCTTTCCTGGATGTGAATGTTTCTGCAGATGTACATTTAATGTCATTTGATAGAGCAAGGAAGTGTCTTTCACTTCATTCACTGACCTGCCACTGTTAGGTTTCTTATTCCGAATTCAGTAGTTCTTGTTTTTTAATGCGAGTTTTGCAATGTGTAAAAAGTCCAGACAATTTCTAATCTTACTACTTTCTAATTAGTAAGAGGACTCTAATTTGGAAAAGCTTAAACTTAATTTAAAAGCCTAATTTTAAATAAGTATTGAGTGAGATAGGGTAATAGTGGGAAATACAATGTTTCTACATGCTTTTAGTTTGTATGATTTTGGCATAATTACTGTCAAGGTTTTGAGAATGTCAGCTGTGATCTTAGTTCAGTTTCTCTATTTCTGCAGTCTACCTACTCTTCTTCCCCAGGGATTTGCAATTGCCTGCCCTTATTCCAGGCTTTTCGTATAGCCTCCTTACTACTCTGAAGTAAGTTTAGTAAACACCTATTACTTGAGGTGATAAGGCAAATTATATAAATTGATGTATATCAACTGAAACTTAGTATCTGTTTATGGTGGCTAAAAATCGGATCTGTAGTTTTTCCTCTTGCATATCCATTCCTTTTAGAGAATTGCACAGATTTAAAGTTGAGAGTATTTTTGTTTTTCAGCGTGACTGTAGCATATATCCAGTGTCATTAGATGTTGTATTTCTGTGTATACTGAGGCAAATAGCAGCAGCAAAATTTTTATCTTGCAGACTCTCACTGCTTTGCTTTGTCCGTCACAAGTTTTGAAAATTTTTGCTCTTGCTTTTCTTGTCACCAACTTTTTGAGCAAGCAGTGAAGCCAATACAGTTTAGTAGGTGAAAAAACATAAAGCAAGTAATTCTAGGTGTCTTTTCTTGACACAGTGTTCACCTAACAAATGGATGGGATAGTTGTAAAGAGCATCTTGGGTAAGACCCTGCATAACTTATGCTCCTTTACTGTCAGCTGTGCCAAGGGAGTTGGTTATTATAACTGGCAGCCTTCTGGGCAGAGATGATCTCTTGGTAATTCTTCTAAGTATTCATAGAAAGTTATGACTAGACCGAACCCTCATGACTCTAAATTCCGCTAAGCCGTAGGAGTTGGCTGAATTAATGGTTTTTGGAGCTGTGCGTGGTTGGTGGGGTTCTGCCTGGCGATTTTGCAATATGTAGTTATAATGAGTAACAGTTTAAAATATAACAAAAAAAGGGGGGGTGCACTTTTTTTTCCCATTTTTCCTGTGAAGAGAAATTTTCTAAGGCACATTAATCTCTGTGTCCAGCTTCAGGTATGGTGAATTTTGAACCAAGGTAAACTCTCGGGCTCTGTTTTCCCCCACCCCCACATCCCGAGAAAGAAGTAACCTAGTATCTGAAGAATGCGAGTTATGCAGATGTTCAAAAGGCCAAATAAAACAAATAGATGGGCCGCAGCTGCTAGAACAGCACAAAGCAAAGAACATTTGCTGCCGTGATGGGAATGCTGTATTGCAGCATGCCACTAGCATTTGCCTGCTTGAAGAAAATAACACAGTGAGTTAGTTTAACCAATTTTTGTCCTATTGTGCTTGCAAATGCACTCTCATAATTGTTGAGATTTCAAAAAAAAATCCTTTTAATGAGGAAACAGAATAACAAATGGTAGTGTCCTTTTGTAGACCGGCAAGGGGAACACTAAAAAAGCACGAGGAGGTTTTATTCCAAATCTTTCAGTGGTAAGTGACAAACTTGCATGGAGATTTCTTAAAAAAAAGAAAATCCCGTGAACAGGAGATTTTAATATATTGAGGATGTCTTGGAATATCTTAAAGTAAAGATAGGAGACCAAATACCCTGCAGAGGACTGAAGATCAACTTTCAAAGATTTGGGGGCAGGGAGGAAGTGGAGAGGTTCATTGCCCAATGCACTTTATCTCCAGATGCCATTCGGTTTGGAAAAGAAGGTTAAGAAGTGATACCAGATGTGACTGAACGAAAATACTGCTCAGATCTAAGCTCTGACGTGCAGATGAGCGAGATTGGTCTGCAGTTGAGGTGCTGCTTTAGGGCATTCCTAAGCCTCGCGATGGAGCGCTGTGCAGAGATGCCCAAGCTAAGCTCCTCTGGTCCTGTTCACACAAGACGTTGCAGTAATGTTAGTTTTGTCCTGGGAAAAGCAGGCATGTTGCTGTGGTACAGCAATGCAGCTGAGCTCTGTGGGAGGATTGGCCTGGCCTCTGCCAGCTTTTGGTGTTGCTGCTTCAGCCTTGATTGCGCAGAGTAAACACGTATTTGCCTAACGAGGTCCATGTACCTCTCATGAACTTGGGCTGCATACTTGTTATTAATGTGTCCTTAAGTGCAGTATGTAGGACAGCAAAGAAGATGCAAAGTCTGTCTTGCTTTGGCATTTGGCCATCTAAGAATTATCTCATTGAAATGTTGGTTTCAACTGTGGAGCTACAGTGAGCTTGTTACCTGTCCCCTCTCCTTGTGGGATGTTCGGAACTCCTGACTTCCCTCATTCTCCAAAATGCAGTCTGATGATGGTTTAGTTTCTGGACGGAGGCTGGGGAAAAAATGTCATGATGTCAAGTACCCGTTGGCAGACCTAAGCTTCTTGGTATGGCTTCTGCCCGCTTGTAAACACAGTGTGTCAACCGAAGGATGCCCAGCAGCTCCTCATGCAAAAGAAAAAGCAGTCTGCTTGCAAAGGGATGCGCTCATGCCAGCCCTCAGCCGCAGAACCGTGGTGTGCAACAGAGAACGCAGAAATTACATGAGCACCATCTCGCACGTCTGCAGCTTCTTTCTCCTGAGCAAAGAGGCAGTGTGAAATGTTTTGTGTGTCTGTGGTATGTCTATACGTATGCACTTGCACTAGTGGAGTTCTTCCTAGAAAATGAATTGGTGTTTTCTTTTTTATGAGCTGCACTGCAGGGTGGTTATTCCGACAGGCTACTTGTACCTGCTTGCGGATACAAAAACCCTCTCACTAGAGTACAATTAATATTTAAAAATAAATTAGTAATGAGACATAAAAGAAGACTTTTGCCGACTTAAAATGGTGTTGAGTCATACCATTAAGGCTTTTAACTTGCTTGTTTGGAATGCAAGCTTGCTGTGAAGCCTGTCATTTCCTCCCGTGGCAGCAGCTCCCCTCTCTGATGGTGGGAATGGAGCTGCCCTCTCCAACGGGCGACCCTTGCACGGTGTGTCCCTGAGGGGTGCGGGCGCGATCTTTGCGCTGTGCTCGTATAGCCATGACAGGAAAAGGTGTTAGTAGGGGCGCTTTGGGCCAGAGGACAGTGTTAACTGTTGGGTCTCTCCTCGGGAGCAGCCCTGCAGGCTGGGCCGTCTGCAGCGAGCCTCAGGGCTGCCCGCCTTGCTTGTGGGGTTTAGGCTTCTGAAGATAACTACCATTGCTTGGCTGTAATACACATCTCCACACGTGGCAAAGTTTCTACTGCTTCAGGTTAGGATTTGGGGAGATTTACTAGTATATTTAGTGGGGAAAGGGCAGAACATGTTTGACTCGTGTGTGGAGATTTGGGGATTTTATGGTACCTGTATTTAACAGCAAGTGTGTCTGGGCTGGTCCTTGTTTGCTCTCACGAGTGTAACGTGTGGGTGCTGTCGAGACGCAGGGTGTCCCCCAACCTCGCGCGCGGTGCTTGAGTAGAGGTGCCGTCACCCTGTGCGTGCTGCGACGCGGGCGCTTGTGCTCTGAACTGCTGCCCCCACTCGGTGCCTGTGTAAATGGGGACACTGAAAGCTACGAACCCTGAGCCCCCATCCAGCAGTGCCCATCCAGCAGTGCCCGTCCTTCCCCGTGCCACATCCTCTACGGCAGCCACCCCGCTGGTGCTCGCTTGCATGGGCTTCTCCTCTTGTAGTCATAAGGTAACGTGAAGGCGGGATGGAGCTCTTGCTTTTGCCTTTTTTACGGTTTTCCCTCTTCCATATTCATGTTTGACTCTTTCCATATTTGGAGATTGAGATTTTATGGAAATATTGCTAGGCAAGTGCTACACTTGTGGGAAGGTGAAATGAGGACAAAACACAGGGGACAGATCAGGGTCTTTAATCTTTGCTGCTGCCTGTAATTTATAAAATGTATTAGACTTGTTTCATTCATTTGTGGAGCTATTTTGCACTCCCTGCCTCTGCTGCTTTGCCTTTAACCACTCTGAAGCCAATTAAAACAATCTGTTTTGTTGGCTTAGCAAGGAGGTTTAGCCCTCATTCTGCTTTTGTCTGAGGTCTTGAGGGTCTTCCCTCTACCCTGCCTAGCAAGAAGCTTTAAAATTTCATTCTTGCATTTAAACAGATCAATTTGTTGCAGAGGGTTTTGTTGTGAGTGTGTGTCATAATGTCGGGTTTGCAGCACAAATCTCATTGATTTTTTTTCACCAGGCCGTGGAAAAAACCCACAGCTGATGAATCAGCACTGGGAGAGCCTCGGGGGAGGCCCAGGCTGCGGCTGCTTGTTGGAGCCCTGGCCCTTCCCGGCCGCGCTCCCGCTCCGCGCCAAGCTCCGGGGGCACCGCCACGGCCTGTGGTGCAGGGTGCACGGCAGCTCCCGGTGCCTTCAGGAGCGGGGATGCGTGCTAAGGAGAGCAGTGCGTGCAGGGCGGCGAGCAGCCTGCGGGCTGACACCACCAAGAGCCTGGGTAACTGCTGCAGGAGAGTGGCTTTTGGTGTTTTATTTTAACCTTTTTTTCCTGTTTTTTTTTTTTTTTCTCCCCGCCTCACCATGCTTCCACATTACAGATTTGTGCAGGTTTGTTCAGGGCACCGGGAGAGGCAGCAAAGTCGGGGTTCCTGAAGAGCAGACATGCTGTAGGAATGGGCAAGATGGTCTCGGCAGCAGTGTTAGTCGTGCTTCACATTCCAGCAAAGCCTGTTTACATCCTGATTTTTGGCAGAGTATTGCCCCTGTACTGACTCCCTTTCCTCTGCCCTGCTGCAAGATGTATCGAATACCCTGGCTGTAAATCTGACTATGGAAACCCCTGGGTTTGGCCGCCCATTACCCCGAGCTGTCGGAGCGACAGCCACCTACCCGCTTTTGGCCACTACTTGCTGCCTGCCATCAATTATTCACGTGTGCCAAGCGCTTACTTTATCCGCGCTGAATTTTTTATGCACCAGGGAAACCCATCCCGTGCTGCAGTAGGCAACTCCGCTTCACGGATCTGGGCTGGTGCTGGAGGTGATGGGTGCAGGCAGTCTCGTGCTCGCAGTGAGGCACGCTGCCTCGTGCTGGGGACAGACCCCCCTTCTGGAGGTCTGGAGGTTGGCAGGCAACTGTCCAAAATGGAGCTCCTTTTCATTTAAATATATATATATTTAATTGTGGTATCCTAACAAATCAACAGGCTATTTGCCAACCGTTATTATTTCAATTAAAAACAAACAAAAAACAAACAAAAAAACCCAACACTTTGAGAATAGGATTAGCTATAAAGGATCATTTTCCTACCAAGTGAATAAGCTTTTCTGATTTTGTTCAGCCTTGTGAAGCTCAAGCCCTGTGGGAAGCTGGGTTGATATGAATTTTAGTCATGTTGATTTCCTGATAATTTTTTTTTTTTTTGGCTCCTGACTGTGCTGTCCACATTGAATTGCAGAGGGGAGAAATCTCATGAGCTTGGAGGTAGCTGGAGAAAGCAGGCATAGGAATTAATGGGAGGATTTGGGAGGAGCGTTTTGCTCAGTGCCATTTTGCAGTATACATATCTGGAAAGTAAGCCTGTGTGGTGATTTCCAAGACACACAAAGAACAAGCTTCTGATGGATCTGTTTATGTGGCTATTTGGGAGCAAAAAAATAAAGCACAAGACAACAGCTGAGATGTCAGCCATTTCAGTGAAGGAAGTTGTTACAGAGTTTGGGAGGCACAGAGAGCACAAAAGCTAAAGGCTGTTGCAAGTGTAGTGAGCTGCAGGAAAAGTAAAGAATGCAAATAAACAAAATGTATTAACAGTGAAAAACATGTTGTCTTTTTTGTTGTCAGTCCTTTTACGTGACTAAAAATTGGTGAGATTTGTGAAAGTCAATATATCAATGCTTTAGTCTAATGCAGATTTGTGCTTTGCAGAGAGGTGCTGTAGTTCAGCAGAACAGACCAGGTAAAGGCAGCAAACATTGCACCCTTTCAAGGCTTATTTATCTTTTGGGTGGTGAAAGTACTTCAGCTCAAGGCAAAGGAAGGAGCTGCGGGACTGGTTGCTCATAGCACTGGAGTGAGGTTTGGTAACGTGGCTGAAGCAACAGCACGAGTCTGCCCTCAGCTGAATGGAAGCCTGCTCTCTTGCCCACGCGTGTCCCTTGCACCCCTTGAGTTGGTTCAGGACTTGTCTTACCCCAGGTATTTAGCTGAAGCAGCTAGCTAAAATGTCAAAAAAAGGAAGGGAAAAAAATAAAAAAGAAAACCTACTGAATTGGTCTTGGAGTTAAAGGGAATAGTTTTGTGTGTGTTTAAAAAACGGAGCTATCTCTCCGAGCAGTCAGGTGAGTGCTGGAGGTGTCATGAAGGTGGTAATGGTGAAGTGCAGTCGGGAAAGGTTCCCCGTGGCGGTCGGGGGCTGCTTGACTGCCCCCTTTGCAAAGCTTCGCTCCCTCCGCTTTATTGGGCCCGTAGTTTTAGGAACAGGAGCTTCACAGTAGGAGTGTCCCCTGTTTTCCCATGTGTGTGGTGTATCCCCCAAGGCAGGGCTGCTGGAGGAGCAGGAGGCGCATGGTTTGCCCATCTCTGCTGCCCACAGGTCCTCCTTGCCTGCAGCCTCCTGTGGCGAGAGCCCTTCCCAGGCTGCCCGCAGGTGCTCTCAGGTGAGCACACCTGAGCCTGCTTATAGGGCCTGCTTAATGTTCCTCCTGCCCTTGGAGGAGCAGGGAGTGCTGGTGCCTGTAGCTGGATGCAGAACACCTGGCTCTGGCTAAGGGGCCATGCTTGTCCAGCTGCACAGTTGGCCCAGCCTGGAGTTGCTCTGGAATGTAGGTAAGGGCAAAGCTGGTTCCCACATGGCCCCATTGAGCCTATCGTGCAGTACAGGGGACTTTCTGAGCTGATCCCTTTTGAGATGTAGCCATCCCCATGGCAAGGGAAGGCAAAGGCTGAGGCCTTTTAACTATGTTCTGCCCCTAAGTGTGAAGGATTTGATGAAATGTGGTGGGGCTGGTACAGCTTTTGGAGCTACAGGTGTTTGTGATGGTTCTTTTTCTCTTGTGATCTAAGCGTGCTGTTCAAAGGATCATAAAGTGTGAGCTAATAATGCACTTCGGGAGCTGCGTCAAAAAACACCGCAACTTCCACGGCAACTCTCAGGGGCTGGGTTTCAGCTGCGGGGAGGGAGCCAGGGCACGCGGAGCACCCATGGATGCGTGCGGTGAGCTGCGTCGCTCCCGGGGCGGCAGAGTGGCAGCCCCTCCAAAGAGAAGCTCCTGCTCCAGGAATGACTTTGCTGTTTATAATGTTGAGAGAGCAGATTATGCACAGTAAGAATCGCATTTCTGGACCTATTATATTGCAGTAGGAATTTTGCCACTGGCTTCAGCTAGTCCACGACTTTGCTAACAAATTTAACAAATCTAAAAGAAGATCTAGTCTTCACCTCCGAGGAATTTATGGGAGAGGTAGAAGAGATTACTTGGTGAATGGAAAAGAGGCAGATATTCCAGTTGTGGATGTAGTGCCCTAGCAAAGAGAAGGGAGCATTTCTCAATGTTCAGTGTGTGTGTGTGTTACTTTCACAGTAAACCTACTTTCACAGACTCTTGATTTGACATGGCTTTTGGGGGGGAGGAACTCTAGTTTTTTAGCATTATAATAATAAAAGAGGGTGTTGAGAAATATGCTGCGACATGAAATATTACTGCAAAAAATCTTGAAGTTAATTGTTCTTTTCTACTCTCTTATGGTTTCTAACAATACTATTATCCACTTTCTAATAATGCAATAGTATTAAATATAAATTACTTCCATTAAGGCATATCATAATAAAATGCTCATTAATATTATTACTTCTGATCAAGAACAGCAAAACCTCAAAACTTGTATTATTTAATTATGAAAAGGCCCTCTTTCCTGCTTCTGGACGTTAGCTGAATAAATATCTCACACTATGATTTGAAGTTAGGGTCTGAATTGATACTCAGTGTTAAAGTATGTTTAACCTTGGAGCTTTTGGCATTGTTTTCAGTTAGGAACTGAAGTTTTGCACAGTGCAGCGAGGCTGGTTGGTGAGGCCGATTTCTTGCGCGCTGCTGCAGTTTGGATTCCTGTAGCCTCCAGGTGAAGCCTGGGCCCTCCCTGGGACCACATAGTGCAGAGGAGCCACCTACCTTTTCTGAGCAGGTTTACCATCAAAATCATTAGGGAAGCAGGGTCAGCGTTTCCATTGCATTTTATCTGTTATTTTAGTTTTTAAAGAAAGATCATCTACCCTAATTTGGATATAGAGGCAGCCAAACATACTGTTTATTTTGTTGCTGTTGGTCAATTGTCCAGTGTGTTTGTGGTTCATTTTTTCTGAATATTGTACAGACAGTCTACATTTGATTCTTCTTAATTTTGTGCTTTAATTTCTCTGTTAAATGTTATTGTAGTTATCAGGGTTATGTTTTCGGTGGTTTTGGCATGTTTAAAGATCCATTGGAGTGTTTTCTGTGTGCTGTGGAGGCAAAAAGTAGACTTCTATAAATAGCATACCCTTTTCTTCCGCGCTTTAATCAAATTCTGAATTACAGCAGTGAGCTTTTCAGTATTCATGCACAGTAGGGTGGTCCATGGATTTTATTTGCTATTAGGGTGAAACTGTTTTCAGCAACTGTGCTAACCATGGAACAATAAATTGCCAGTGTAAATATGTGCTTTCTCCTTGGCCCACCAAGGATACGCTCACGGTCGTGCTTAACTTCATGCGCTATTAGGCAGATCCTCCTAAGAGAGTTATGCTGAGTTGCACCTTTTCTGGTGCATAAAGTTACTACTGTGTATAAATGCAATTCTTCGTAGGATTCTCTTCTTATGCTAAATAATTTTTTTGCACTCCTCAGATAATGTCGTCCTTTCAGCTCTGTTACCCACTCATGAAGAAGTCTGCTGTGGCAAATTATTTGCTTCGCCGACACTGTATTTCTAAGGCTGCGGTTCAGATCGGGGTAGCGAGCGTCTCCGTCGGAGACAGCCGTGGCTGCAAAGCCCACGGTGAAGGGAGCCACTTCTGCACCTTGCAGAATACTCAGTTATTCTTCGCCGTGCAGTTTATTGAAAAGTGGGTGGCTCGTGTCTCAGAATAGCTTGCGCTCTGGCTTCCCTCTCCGATCTGTGGGGGTTATAAGGGTAATATTAATAAGGGTAGTCAAAGTGTTTAAAAACAGGTCTTCATCCTTATTTGCAAAGTGAATATGACCATTGGTGGTGGCTTTCGTGTCTCACTGCTCGGTTGGGTTTTTGTGTGAGGAGGGGGAGAAGAGATGCATGGGAGGAGTGTAATGGCAGATCCCAAGATGCCAGAACTGTCCCGGCTCCTCTCCCGGCCTCGGGCAGGCAGCAGTCGGGCTGTCCCGCAGCTCTCTGTGGTCTTCATGGGCGGTAATGGCTATAACTAATGCATTAATAGCAAGTTCTGGGAGAAAAGGCGCTTGGCTGCAAATCCGAAGGGCTTGTGGTGTCTGTGCTCACGCTTGCTGCGCTGCTTGTATTGCTGGAAGCAGGACGGGGTTATCTGCAGGTGCCTGTTGGAAATGGGGACAAGTCCTGAAAATGACCTGTGTCCATCAGTCCCTGTGGGCTACAGGGCAGGCAGGAGGTGACATGTCCTGCGTGGCTGCCTCTCCCTGTCCCTCCACATTGATAACTGGCTCTTGGCTGCGTCTCTGCACAGAGCAAACACGGGATTTGTGGAAAAGTTGTTAGGAGTTTGGGTTTTTTCCTTCTCCTCCCTCCCCCGCCTCCATTTAATTAGCAGAAATATATGCAAAATGACTGATGATTAGGCAGCCAGTGAATGCAGTAGTACAATTATGCCTATAGCTATGCCCCAGTACTCAATGCTGGGTGCTCTGAGCAATCAAATACGCCTGTTTATATAATTTATTTATAAAACAAAGTTAGGAATAAGACCAGACTGTGTATATTTTGAGTATATTAATTTCAGTGCCTGACGAAACCTTTCTAAAATTCAATAGTATAAATAAACACTGAGTTTAATTTACAATTTTTTTTAAAAAAGAATATTTTAATAAATGTATTTTTGGTTATTTTGCTCTACGTGCCTTCCCAGCCTCTGAAATAGATGTATTCAGAGCCGTTCTGTAAAGTACCCCAACATTGGCAAGCAGCTCTCCTTGCGTTGCCTGTGTTTGGGGCAGTAGTTTTTGCTCTCACCATGTGAGTTGTGTAGGGGCGTCTCTGCCTTCGTTGTGACCCTGGTGAGGGCCCTTGTGCACAGACTGCAGAGGTTTGGGGAGCTTCTCCTGCCATGACTCATAGGACTACTGTAATGCACACATATACACACATTTGTGCCTTCGGCCAGCCCTAGTTATGTTCTTTCCCCCCTAAATTCATCGTGCCCTGCAGATCACGCGTAGTCCTCTTGTGTAGGGAACTACTGTGCAGAAGAAGGCTAGTCCAGAAGAGGTTTTTGGCAGCACGTGCTCTGCGCGTGGCCTTGCTGGTGCAAGCGCGGTCTCCCTGATCTGGGGCGGTGCTGCACGTGAGCTGCCTCGAGTACAGACACGTCGTGTTGCCGAGGGAGAAGGGCTGTGCGCCGCCTGCGCTCTGCTGTATAGGTGGTCCTCCTCTCGGACCCGGTGGGCGATGCCTTTCTCCTGAGGTCATCGCTCCTGGGGAGCCCGAGGACAGGGCACCTCCTCCTGCAACCCGGAGCCCTCGGTGTAGCACGCCCAGCCCGTGGCAGCATCTCTCTCGGCAGAGAGGCTTGTGAGGTTCAGCATGCTACTTGTTGGGCCTCTTACCTTAGCTTAGTTTTATTTGATGTTTCTGGTGTGTGTGTGTGTTTTTTTTTTTTTTTTTTTTCTCTTGTCCTTTCTCACTCTTCTAGAGAAACTTAGTTTGTGGTATTTGCACTCCTGCAGGATGGATGCAACTTGCAAGAGCTAGGCAGGAAGGAAACCTTCATTTCTTCAACTCAATAGAAAATCTGAGAGAGAAATAGGTTCTGGAGATGCAAGAATTTGCATGAAATACTCTTAAGGCTGGAGTCTGCGTGCCAACCTGCAGCAGGAGAGCGGCACGAAACTTGACAGCTGCGTGGCTCGCGCTGCCGGGCTGGTGTCGGCCTTGCCTCTCCCTGGCCCGGTGCGGCCCGTGTGGTGGGATGCGCTTCCAGCTGCCTGGCTCCGTAGGAATGTTCGTGACTCCCTCCGTCACAGGATGATCTAGCCGTTATCATCACCTTTGTAAGCTGGCTGTGTCCTTTCTGCTGCAAAAAATAACTGTGGGAATGATGTTGATATTCATGTGCTTGAGCAAAACGGAGGGTTCTGTTCTTTTTGGTTTGCTTTTAGTGCGTTTTGTTGTTTGTTTTTATGAAACTTCTGTTTTGGAAAACAGGAGCTCTAGGCTGTAACAAATTGGTGTGTATGTGTGTGTGTGTGCGCATGCATGTTTTACAATATATATATTTTTCTTCTTTCTTCTGAATTGTTTCAGAGATCAACCAGTTTTATCTTTTTTCTCAACTACCCAACAGAATTTACTGTGCAATGAGAAAGATGCTGAATTGCTGAGGAAAAGGGCCCCTCGAAAGAGCCCGCAGTCACGTTTTGGTGTTTCTTGCGTTCACCTGGTGAAATGTGAAGTCAGTGGGAAACATACATTTCTCTATGTATGGTTGGGGCAAAGACGAGCCGCCTTCTTAGTCCATGTCACTCTTCCTCAGAGCAGACTTCTGGCCTGTCCTTGGGGTTAAGTGCATAAATTATCTACTCAATAGTCAGCTGAGCAAAGCCCAGAGTTATTAGAAAAGAACTACATTAATCAAAGCAAATATCCTGAGTGTGCTAGATTTACTTCTTGCAACCTACCTAAGTAAGTCCATCTTGTTTCAGCTACAAGAGGAGAGAAAGGAGAAAATGGATTGCTGATATTGCGTGAAAGTAATTCTCCTTCACGTCAGCCTGACTGCCATCATCATCATTATCTTGGTACAACAACTCCTCCCACTCTGGCATGCTTATTGATTCATTTTTAATGGAAGCATTTTTCTCACAGAGAAACTATAGAATTAAATCACTTCCCTTCAACAGATGGCCTCCTGTGAGGAGAAAACCTTAATGCTAGTTGATAGATATTTTCTAAGGGTTAAATCTGATACCCTTCACAAGACAGCTTTTTTTAGTCCCTTTTCTTCTGTTTGTATACTGAACATTTGTGTCAATTCAGAGGTTATTTTGCTGTATGTTGAAGGGTTGTGAATCTGAATATCGCAACCATACCCAACCATAATGTGCATGATGGACTATTAGCTTGCCATTCCTGTTGAGAAAAACTGCCTTCCTTTTCCTTTCAGAATGCTTGAGGTGATGTTCATTCAACCCCTTTACAACTGTATTGCTGGTAACATTAGCACAAGTTTGTGTTTCCTCAGAGCAAGTAGGTGTTGCTCAGCGTTCATACAGTGTACTTGACAGCCACTTGAAGGAGTAAGTGACTGGTTTTCCGCCCCCCTTGTCAGCACAGCTGCTGGGGTGTCCTGGGAGGAGCTCTGCCCTAGGATCCACCAGGAGTTTGCTGTAGTTTCCTGAGCTCTTGATGGCCTGAGCAAGCCCTTGTCAGCAGGAAGGAGGAGGCCAACATGGTGCAGTCGGCATCTGTGCTTGACTGCAGCCGTCCCTGTGTGTTGTTAGTGATGCCTAATGGCTGTTGCTTGGGCTTGACTTTCTAAAATAGCTTTCAATAGCAGCAGGTGGAGAGTGGCACAGGGCTGCCATGTGAGTGTTGAAAACCTCATTGTGGTTGAAAATTCCAATGAATAATTGCATTTTGAGGCATCCTAATTGGTTTTGAAATTATGGCCTTCACCCTTGCTTCGGAAATAAAATAAGAAAATAATACCAAGGTAAACCATCCCATTGGTTTCATTATGTGACTTTAAGGTTGTGGTTGGCTGACCAGAGGAGGCTAATGGATTGTTTATAAAAGGTGACCAAGTAGGACTATTGCTACAAGCCTGGCAGATTTTCAACAGAATTTGTGAAGGAGCTGTGCCTTAAAAAAGGGGGGGAGGCGGAGGCGGAGGGCAAAGACATATTGGTTTGCTATAAGGAAGAGCAGAATCATGCTGAGCTTCTTCTGACACTTAGGATAAAGGAAACCTATGTTCTGCGTCACATTTTGGAGGAATTTTCCTCACTGAGATTCTAATAGACCATTTCTAACGTGCTTGTTTAGCTTTTGCACTTGGTGATGAATGATACGCATTCCAGTAGTTTATATCAGTGCAGTTATTGTTATTTTCCATTATTATTTTTTACCGGTAGTACTATGTTATAGGGCTTTGTTAATGACTGCCATGTGATTCTCTGGCTTTTGCAAAGTCTGTGTCCCTAAAGAGATTAGAATGAAATGTCAGTAACAGAGGAGAGTTTCTGAAAGGTTAAGAGTAATAGGTGAAATTCTGGTTCTGCTGAAGTTGGTCTATTCCTTCCTGCAAAGTCAGAATGCTCATGCTAAATATTTAATATAGGACTTTGCCCTTGTGTTTCAGAGGTGGTTAATTTATAACAACAGTCTATATAGCAACAACCTGTGCTTGGTCTCGTGGCTACAATCCAGAAGTGGTATTGCCAAAGATTGTTTGTTTATATGCAGAAATCTCAGTGATAGCAGTGTCTCTTGGCAGCCATTGGGAACGGCTGTTATTAAAAACCCTACGTTTCTCATTAAACAACTCTATTGTACATATTGTTTAAATATAGATTACTAATGAAATGCCTTTTTATTGCTTTCTCAGTGAATACTTTCAGCGTAAAGTTAATTTGCAGTGTTATGTAAATTCTGTTTAACTTCAATCAGGTTTTTAATTATGTTTTTACCACAGTAATTCCCATCTGATTTGTCATCTCCTGTTAGGTATTTAACATTGCGCAGGGTGGTTTTTGCTGCCTTTTTTCCCCTCCTCTTCTTAGCCTTTGTTGTCACCTGGAGTAGAGCCTCACTCTAAAGCTGTGTGAGTTTGATTTCCTTTCATGCAACTATGATTTAATGAAGAAGAATCCCACAAAACTGATATTGGAAATGCTTTATTGTGCTGGTATTGATTAGCAGACATAGAACCAAGGAGCCGGAGGTGCCTGTGAGGACAGGCGGGCCCGGTGCTGCCTCCCTTTCCGGGCACTCCAGCTCCGTCCCTGCGGGCCCCGCTGCGCTTGCCATCCAGGTGCCGTTTAGCACCTGATGGCCATCCAGTCGGTGCCTTCCTTGTGTAGATACCAACTGTCCGGGCAAAGGTTTGCTTGCCCACTGAGTGCATAAATGGACCTTCCTTTGGCAAGCTCTCTGCTCATTAATTACATAAGAGATAGAACTTGTCGGGTTGCACCTCAGCTCCGGAGCTATTTTTCAGTGTTTTTTTTTCTGATTAAGTGAACGGGGAGTCATTGAAGTTGAGTTACCTGTACTGTTTTCAGGGGTAGTGGTGAAAAGGAATTGTGTGATGCAAAAGGAAGATGTGTGATGCCTTGTCTGTTTTATCTAGAAATCCCCCCGTTTGCTTTTGAAATGGTAGAGATTGTTTCTGTACAGTATACTCTTTATTTGTTAAAAGACAGTTGTTTGTTTGCATAAGTCAGGACTTCCCTGGACTCCATAGCAAGTTTTGCCCTTCTGCTCCTGGCCGCATATAGAAACTTTTTGCAGAATTCTTGACACGTTCTGCGTTCAGGTACATTTATGGTAGCTTGTGCAGGACACTCGGTAACGAAATTTGAAGTCTTTGCTTTGAGAATGTACTGTCATATACAAATTAATTAATTGCCATCATAATTTAAATTACTTTCACATTATTTATGTACTCGCAAATTTATTTCTGGAGATTTTAAGAAATTAAACAATAGCCTAACCTTTCTGCCATTTTAGGCAGTGAAGATATTTAGTAATTGCTTTTTTTTCTTTTTTAACTATTAAGTCATTTTTAGGTACTTGGAAAATACTATTCATATTCTACACTGTTCATCTTCAGTTAGTGCTGGTGTTCAGCGCTGTTCTGATAATACTGTTAATTTGCTACATCTTCTATAGGAACGAAAGGGAAGAAATAATCAACTCTTCCCTCCTCAAAAATAGCATTTTATATGTAACTGTTACAAAGCTTTTGATTGGGGTGGGAATTGTGTTAGTACCTCATGGGAGATGCTTGAATTTCCCCTGTTTAAAAATCAATTCAATTTGATGAGCAGTAGCTTCAGATCGTGGAGCCCATTAGGACGATTTCGCATCACCAGTTGCACCCTGTTTAATCCTTCTGCTGGGAGGTAATTAAATTGAACTCATTAATTTGTGCAGATGTTTAGCGCTTCCCGCAGACTTGCCCTTCTCCGCCCTGGCCCATTGGCGCTTCCCAGGTGCGGGGACGGTCCCCAGCTCTGACGCGACCGGACGCGTGTGAGATGGAACAGGCAGGCTGGAAGCTCCTGTCTAGACAGAACTGTGTAATTCAGTGGCTAGAGCTGAAGACTAGATCAGAGTTTGTGATGGCATCCAGATTTTATAAAGTCTGGATGCTCCTGAATGCTTCTGTAAAGGTTTTACCTGGGTTTTGCCAGCATCCAGTAGATGCTGGTGTAAGGATGCTTGATCTCTTAGAGAAGGAACATCTTTTGGCTGATGTTTCTGTGTCTCAGCGTCCTGCCGGTGGTATGGGCGCTAGGCAGGAAGAGCTGACGTGGCGGGAGCTGTCGGCGTTGTGGAGCCGGCGAAGGTGAAACCTAAAGTGGTGTTTGGAAAAGCGGGAGTTGCACGGCACTGGAGGCATGCCTGGGGGCTGGCGAGCCAGCAGGGAGGGCTACGGTGCAGGTTTGCCTGCCTCAAATCGTTCTGGCCTAATGCAGGTGTTAAAAACAAACGCACACAACTGCATTGCCAGGCAGTGCGTACCTATGGTAAAACATCTTCACATGGAGAGCCAGCATCTCTGCTCTTGTGTTCAGAACACTATTTGTACTGTATAGGATGCGTAAATGCTTTTTCTTTCCTGTGAAAAATACCTTTGTAAGGATGACAGTATAATAAAACTTGCCACCTCTTTTTTTTTTTTTTTTTTTTTTTCTTAAATTCCAGATAGCAAGAAACACTTGGGTTCTTGCTGCACGACTTGAGCTTTCTTGACTAGTTTCCAAATGGAGTGAAATCTGAACTAGCACTGTGGCTATGTTGCCTGTTTGTGTGTGTGTTTGCTCAGTCTGGGTGGAGCTGGAGGTGCCCACGTTTCTAAGCTCATGTGTGAAGCGGGGAGCCGAGGGCAGGCGGAGCGAGTGCCATCAGTGTGCGGTGACACCAGCAGCAGGGCTATTTAGACAGCTGCACGTGTCATGTCATGTACCAGGTCTCGGTCATGCTGCTATTTCTGTCTCGTTAGCACAAACCGTAGGATCTTGTTTTTGCAGGTCTGTGGGCTGCTTGGCTTGTCTAGGGCGCTGCCTTATTCGAGCCAGAGTCTAAAAAATGGATGCCTCAGTGTAGGAGTTGGGTAACAAAGTGCAAGTTTCCCTGCAGAGCCGGAGCTGCTGTGAGGGAACCCGACGGCTTCCTCTTTGTGGGTGTTTGCAAAGAGCGCGATCCTGATGGCTCCCTCATGCTGTTCTGCCCTGTCTGCAAGCTGGGAGCAACCAGGGCTTGCATGCAGCCAGTCGGCCTGCGGCAGGGAGAGGCATCCTAAAAATGCATCTTCTTCCCTGGGTCTCGAGGCTTAAAGTAGCCACCTATTCTAGGCAGTGTCTGCAAAAGAAAGGGATAAAAATTGGTCTAAATCAGAGTGAGAGGGAAAAAGCAAAACAGAAGGTGGTGTTTGTATATAAACAAAGAAGTCCAGGAGATTTAACAAAAAAAAAAAAAACAAAAAAACTTACAATAAAACTCATGGTGAAATTATATGTAGCATGAAAATTCAGAGCAGCTATAATGGGTATTATCTGAATTAGCAAACCTCTATCTAATCTAAATTGTGTTCTTCCTTGTACTTTAACCGTTACATGACACTGAGCTGAAGTTTCATTATTTTCCAAAATGCAGATGCTTTTTAGTAGAGGAGGCCCATGTTTACATTTCACAAAACAGTCAGGAGAGCAGGACACAATTTAGATGGTTTTTAACTTAAGTTTTAGCACAAGTTATTACTGGCTGAGGTCCCAGCACTGCGCTCTTTGTAGCACCTTCACACCAAGACTTTCCATCTTCCTCCCGCTGTCGCTGTCCTCTCCGTTGGGCAGCAGCGGTGCCTACCTCTACTTGGGAACGCGTGTGCGTGTGTATGCGTGGGGAAATGACAGTCTTGTCAAAGCCAGAGTTCGTGTCTGATGATCTGAAATGCATCTCCAAAAGGTTTTTTGTATAGTCTTAAACCTATTTCACATATTACTAATTTATTGCAGACCTACTGTTTGCGGAATGTTGTGTGTATTTCCTTGTTTCGTGTATTTCCTTGTTTTAGTGGCAGTACTCTTAAGGACATCTCGCAATTTTAACGAAGTGTGAGGTTTATAAAGGGAAGAAAATCAGATTTTTTCTGTGTTTATTTATTCAATGTTTCTTTTCATAAGGATTTTCTGAAAAATCTTTTGTCTAGTCCAAACCAAAGGAAGTGAGAGGTAAGTCTGTATCTGCCTTTGACCATCTGTCCTGTGTCCTGCAAGAGCGGTTGGATGGGCTGCTTTGTCTATCTCCAAGCTTTTAACATCAGTACAACTTTTTATGGATTAATTACTTTCTCCAAAAAGAGAAAAAATAAAGGAAGACTTTTCTTTAAAGCAATGCGCAGCAGTGCTGCGGTGAATCCCGAGGGAGCCCTTCCATGGAGAGCACCGTGGCATTGCTGTGAGGACGGCGACGGCTCCTGGCCACGCACGGGGCATCACCGAGCACGGGGCACCCGAGCGGCTGATGCCCCAGCGGCTCCTGCTCTGTCCCTCCTTTCTTCCCTTTGGCCATGTTCCCATTCTTTGATCCAAAAGGGGTCTCTTGGGCTCTCCTGAGGTACTGCAGCGTGGTTTGCCCTCAGTAGTAAATACTCAGCAGTGCTGTTTCCCGATGACAGAGCAAATGGTTGAAGGTTGCAAATGTCCCTTCTGCGGAGCCGCTGTTCCCCCAGCGCGTGGTGGGAGCCTCTGGAGCTCCCATGGGGTTTGACTGTATCCCGTGACCACTGTGCCTGCGCGCGCAGGGCCACGGCAGCAACCGCGGGCATTCACGGCGCTTCTAGCCTGCCGCATGCCATTGCGAGTACGCTCAGGGCCTTTGGTGCGTCTTCCTTTGTCGGTTTGTTTCCACAATTCGCTTCCTCCCATTAATTTTCAGGGCCGTAGGGATCTTTGTTTTTACACCCATGCCGGCACAGATCATACACACAAACATGAAGCTAGTTATGACTTTGCCTGTCAGGCTCCAGAATCACATTTTTATTCCTGTAAAAGCACTCTGCTAGCTCTGCTTTCTTCCCACTCCCTTCTGGATTATGTTTGCACTAAGGTCTCATAGGTACGTGATATTTTAACTCCAATGGGCTATAATAAATTTAATCTGAACAAGCAGTGCCTTTTATGTGTCATAAATTCTGCCTTTTCCTGTCTGCACTAATACGCACCCCCCTTTCCTTTGCGTTACAGTTAGATACTGATAAACTCCCGACATTTAACTACTGCTGCAGCAGGCGCGGAGTGGATAAGTGGGTCACCGGGCGCTGGTGAGAGAAAGGCGACGCTTATGACCCGCTCGCATGGGAAGCTCCCAGCTGCTCCCGTGGCTGCGGGAGCGACTGCCGGGGCCCGGGGGGAGAAGGAAAGCGGCTTTCATCCAGGAGCTCCCCGCACGCAGGGTCCTGGGCACTGCGGCGTGGGATGGACGCGTGCGGCTGCCCAGCTCTTATGCTTATGTTGCTTATGTTTGGCAGCACTGTATAATGCTAGCGTGACCCTGTTATACTGTGTCTTAGATGGCAGAACTGCTGAACAAGAGTGTTGGTGGGAGTGAAGTCAGTCTAGAGAACTGCTGCTGTTTTCATTTCTGGTTTCATTTATACACTTCGAGAGTTTGGAGGTCATTCTGATTTGTCTGTTGAGTTTCTTCCTTGCTTGCGCAAATCCAGCTTTATTGCTTTAAAAACTTTTCATGGGTCACTCCTCCCTTTTGAAATAATCTCACTTAAAAAGCAAATATGATCATTACAGGGCTTTCTTGCTTAATCGTGCCAAAGGAAAACTGTAAAGGTCATTTGGTGAGCAATTTTATCCAGGACTTTCTCCTGCTAGTAGAAACCACATGGTATTAATAACTGTTTACATAATCGTGAAAAACTGGTAGGCAAGTTGTGCACACAGAAACCTGAAAGGTGGTGTCAACAGGCGAGTCGATTTACCCCAGGGAGTGTGTTTTGACTGTAAAACCCTGTACCAGAAGGCTGGATAGTATCTCTCCTCGTTCCTTTTGACTAGAAAGGAGTTGGTGAATCGAAAATGCTGGAAAATGGCTTTTTATTTTTTGAATTAATCTATAAATCCTCTTCAAATTGCTATCTTCTGGCTGTTAACCGGGTTGGTGAGTAAACAAGCTGGATTGATTGTCCAAAATACCTCTTCTTTATTCTAATGTTGGTTTGGGGATGTACAGTGCTACGTAATTAATGTCTTCTAGGTTCAGTTGTTTAAGGTGTATTTTATCCCACATGCACTTCCAAAGGTGAAGAAAGCCATATTTTCTTGACATAGAGGTGTAGTAAATTTAGTTTAAGTAAAAATAACATAAGTGAATCTTGCTAGGGTCGTAAAGCAGGAGAGAGGCCAATGTGCGGTACCATCTATAACACTTTAGTGTGTCCTTCAGCCTAAAAATAGGCAACCAACAAGCGCCGCTTTCTCAGAGAGGCACGAGACGAACAGGCACCAAATTGTGCTGAGAAACAGGGATGTTCTGCTCTGGTCCAGCCGTGACCCAAAGGAAGGTCTAGCTGATGCAAGGTCTGGATTCACACCAAGCAGGTTTAGTTTTTGACCCCAAACCTCTCCTCCTTTCTCCTTGCACCCTGACCTAACGTGACTAGAGAGGATTCCCTTCAGGACTGAGTGAAAGAGCATTGAGGTCTCTGGTTACAGAGCAGTGTTAACACTGATCAAACCCGAAGGACAGGGAAAAGTTCAGAGTAGTATAAAGCTTATGTGGGAGGAGAACGTTTATCTGGCTCTCTGCTACGTTGATGTTTGTCTGTGGACCTGTAAAACATCCATCTGTGATACAGAGTGGCTTTGTAAATGTTTCCTGCCAATGGCAAGCAACTTCAGGCTGTAAGCTAAGTAACTCCAGTTTTGATGGCATCGAAAAGGGGCTGAGAAGTAGCAGTGGGCTGTAAAATAATGGTGGGATAAGCTTTCCAGCCTCGCTCTCACCCTCGGGATGATGGTTTTATTTAAAACCCTGGCTTCTCAAGTCAGATGATTGCTTAAAATAAATGGGTAAAATCATTTTCCATTCCTGAAAATTTCTAGCAGTGCTGATTCCTAAGGAAAGCTGGGAAATGTTGTTTAAAGTACATTGTGTTTAAAGAACACAAATAATGCTGTTTTATGATCCTTTTAAAAGTCTGATGGTTGGTTGGTTTGTTGTTATTGTTAAGGTGACTGTTTAACCACATTCTCTAACCCGTGAGGATGTTTGCCCGCTACCTGATGGGTGCGCAGAGGGCTGGCAGCGTTCTGCTTCCTGACCATGTCCTCCCAGGGCTTTGAAAAACCACGCTGCCGTGTGATGAGCTCTTTCTCCTCCTGCATTTAATGCACGCGGGCCTTGACCTGCAGGTAGCGGGCAGGGCAGGATTTAGAGAGTGCGGCTGTTGGACTCGCCACCCCTTAGCGCTTGCCTCCCGCGCGGCTCGCTCCGGCTGGCCTCCCGCCTCGGGAGGGACTTCTGCTCCGAAGCTCTGCCTACGCTCTTACTCGCTGCCGAAAGCTTGTGTCCTAGTGCTGCGGCTCTACGCAGTTCATTTTAGCTTTGCTCTGGCATTTGAGCATAACATACATAGCCTAGTACCTAAAGATGGAAAGCTGTGTGGTGCTGTTGCCTTGCTGCCTTGTTTCCTGTGTATGGGGCATCACTGTGTGTCCCGTCTGCAGGTTTCTTGCATCAGGCCTCAGCAGGGACCTGTGTCTTCCTCGACAGCAGCTGCCTCGGTGATTTTTGGATGGTGCAGAAAGCAAATAATAGTTGCAATCGTTTCAGGAAGTAGGGAGCTTTCTGTCTGTTCTGGAAGTCTTAAAGGTCCACCTTCACTTGGACTCTTTTAGAAGGATCTCTCGCGGATGGATTGTATGGCATGGTGGGCTGGGACCAAAGCCAGCCTCTGTGTCCTAAGCGCTGGGACTCCGTGTCTCGCAGTAACACGCTGGGGCTTTGGGCGGTGCCTTGGCCTCTCTCGGCCCAGCCGAGGGGACCTCTCCATGAGGTGCCAAGCGCACGGGCGCGTCCAGCCGTGCCCGCCCGGCAGCGGGGAAGCGGCTGTGGTGCCGGCAGGGTGGGGGTCCTGCTCTGCGGAGCAGCTGTCTGTCGAGCCATCACATCCCGGCCTGGGAGAGCAGATCTGGCTCCTTCGTGCGCCTCTCTCCTGGCGGCTCTCTAAAGGCGCGCAGCTCCTCCAGGGCTCGCTCCGCTTGCATCCTTCCCTGTGACTCGATGCGTCCACAGCACCAATGAGAAAT
>JAWLRI010000058.1:139626-225310 GCA_034781795.1 Crypturellus tataupa | reverse complement strand
TCGAGCCATCACATCCCGGCCTGGGAGAGCAGATCTGGCTCCTTCGTGCGCCTCTCTCCTGGCGGCTCTCTAAAGGCAGCGCGAGGCAGGGACATGCAGGGCAGAGCTTCCCACCAGCGCGCAGCTCCTCCAGGGCTCGCTCCGCTTGCATCCTTCCCTGTGACTCGATGCGTCCACAGCACCAATGAGAAATAAGACAATAATGATGATAATCCTATTTATTTTCTTGTGTAGACTTGCAGAAATGTCCTGTCTCTTCTGTCTTGCTTGACCTGGGAGCTCCCAAGATTTGCTCACGCAAGCATCGGAACGGGGCTACTCCTTCCATCTAACTGATCACAGCTCCCTCCTTATTTTATCCAAAATTCACTTGGTGGACAAGATAAAAGGTGTAGCTGAAAGTTGGTACAGCTTCCTTCTTGCTTCTACTCGGTGTGTGTTTTAGAGCACCTTAAGTGGTTGGGTTAGGGAGACTCCCCAAATCAATGAGAAGGAGCGGTGAGAAAGGACGACTTGTGTTTCCATTAGAATCTATTAGGACTAATGTAGTCAAGTGTGACCCAAATGTTATCACCTTCTGAGGGTCACTGTCACTAAAGGTAATAATAATCACAATAAGGTGATTATTTTAGTGATTTGCCTTAGGGAAAGTCAGGATGACTGGAAAAAAATAAATGAAGAGGTGGGGAGCAATATGTTTAAGTGGATAATATTCACTTATTTTAATGGAATGTTAAGTAATTTGAAGTCTACATCAAACAACTATGTTTGGCTTTCACTTTGAGGCATTAGCAAAGAGTTGTGGTGTAAATAAAGGGCTATTTAAATATTTTATAGAAAGAATTAAGTACATTTTGCAATACAAATGAGAGTACAAGAAAGAGGACGGCAGTTTGAGATTTGGCTTTTGAGTTGGTCAGTTTGCATTGCCTTTTATCAAGGGCAGGGTTTCCTCAGAACGGAGGCGCCCGGATCTTTGCGGGTGTGCGGCCAGTGCCACGAGTGCCGTTTGCAGCTGGTCCCGCGGGACGTTGGTGGAAGCGGCGCTGCCCACGTGAGTAGCCAGTGAAACGGCAGGATCCGGGCAACTTCCAGTGCAGTCCCTCTCAGAAGCACTGGAGAGCTCCTTAAAAGCTTCTGCTTCCGTGAAGCATTCGGAGTATTTTTGTCCTTACTGTTGCTTGGTCCTGCCAGTACCTCTCGTGAGCAACCTGTCAGTTGGTGCTGGAAAGACAAAACCCCAAGGATATCAGAACACCACAGTTTTGATCTCCGCTGTGTCCTCTTTGGGAGCAACTGCTTGTGGCTACAGTGATCTGCAGGACTTCAACGTGGCTCGCATTGCTTAAGTTTTGCACAGGCATTAGCATTGGCTGTCTAAATCTGCCGCAGATTGACCTGGAAATGTACCCCATAGTTATATAAGTGCAGCATATTAGGGATTGAGGTGGCAAACACTTGTCGCCACTAATAAAGAGGAGACCCATATTTCATCCATATGAAGCTGTGATTTATAGTCTTTATCTGTTGAGCGAGGATTAAACTGTTTATCCTGCCATTTGTTTGGTGTACTTTAATTTATATTTGTCTTATGCATGGTAAGTCTTCCTCCACTTCTATTTTTAGAGTGCAGTTAAGGGGAAAGAGTTTTCCTAAATCTTTCCTAAACAAAGAAAAACATCTCACTCATTTCCGCCTATGATATTGGAATGAGTTTGGGGATGCTCATTCCCCTGTAATTTAAACCCTCAAGTATTTTTTAATGTGTAGATGAACAAACAAAATCAGTATAAGTTCTTACATTAATAAATTCTTCAGGAACAAGTGCTAAAAACATTTGATCTTTGTGTCTTTCTCCCTTTGCATGCATTTACGAAAAGGGTCTTGAGCCTGAAGTGCAGGGCAGGAAGAAAGTATTTTGTAAAAGTCTGAAAATAAGAGAAGTGGCTGCTCACTCCAGTGCTTCTCCAGGGGCGACAAAGTTTGACTGATATGATACTCCACGGGTTATGGCAAAATTGACTTCTGATTTGCAAATTCCTCTTTTTGTGTATGTGTGTCAACATAGTGTCAAGCTGTTGTCTATAAAGACTATCCAGGTATACAGAAGGTCAGTTCTTGCTATTTTGGGGGTGGCTATCTGTGTGACTATCATAATAAAACAAGCTGAAGGGCTCATGAACCTTGCTTGATGGAGTGATTTGGATTTGACCCAATACTGTCTAAAGACAATGGGAGTCTTTGTCACAACTTTTATAGGTGTTAAAAAAGACTGTGCTTTAACTTAGACCTTTTTATTTCTTGATCTGCACTTATTTGAGAATATGCTATTATATATATAACAATTTTTTAAAGTAACTTTGTCTGAAGCTCTGTGCTGCATCATTATTTTCTTGCTTTCATTTGCTTGATTTTACTTATGTCTTAGGTTAGATCTATCTTGTAACTTGCATATACATTAATGACATTATTATGTATATTTATTTCTCTTTATGTATTATAGTATATAAATGCAGACTAGAACCCCAGATCACCATCAAGATGAGGACTATAGGATTTTTAGGTGCATCTGGGTCAAATAATTAAATTGTGCAATAATATTTAATGAAGAAAATCTTGTTTTCTTAAAATAAAATAAGTAGTCATGTTACCTTGTGTCAGGCCTGCTCTGTGTCATCTGTGTGGGAATAACTTTTCATGTTCCCCCAAGAATGCTGTGCTGGGGTTACAGTGAGAGTTCCCCAGGGCAGGTCTCCGTGCTCTTTCCCTACTGTTGTTGTTAGGGGCCTTTTAACGCCTCGTGCTGCCTCTCCTGCCCTGTAGCAGTGCAGGTGGGTTTCCAGGAGCAGCTCTTCCAACTTGATCAGGGACTAATCTGAAATATGTGGCTGTGTGTCTGGTTTCCCTTGTTTGCAAGGGTGGTTTTTGTATTTTGCTTTTTGATTACGACTTTTAAGTGTGTGTTTCCCTGTTTCATGGGGAGGATCAGAGGAATTCCCGATCTGGTTTTGAGGGAAGGGAAGGAGCTCTTGTCGCTTTGATCTTGTTCGTCAGAAGCATCTCATTCCCGATGTGCCAGATATGCTGAAGTCTCTGGGAGGATGGCCTGACATCTGAGAAGTCCTCAGTTTCACTTTTGATTTTGCTGGACCGTTTTTGTGCTACCTTTTTGATAGAGAAGACCATAGTTAGAAGACTGCCTCACTATGAGGCTTCTAGAGGTGTCATGGGACTTGTTTAATTACTATAAAGCACTTTGCAAATAATAAACAGTAATAGAAATATAATTAAAAAATTGTTGATGTGTAATTCTACCAATAAAACTGTAAGGAAAAACCATTGACAAACTGAGAACTCAAACCTGAGATCTTATGTCTGTCCGAATCAAAAGATGTTTTTGTGGTCACATTTCATTAGCAGTTTATGAAATAATTTATTTTCATGATGGGAAACTACCTAGTGTGCAAACTATCTTGAAGAAGCCCTTGTAAACCAGCCTGGTTGTGTCTTCACATAGAAGTGAAGAAGGCCATCTCCTCCTAAAGTTTAATAGTGGAATACCAGTAAAGATAGCTAATGTCCCACTGCGCTGAAACTGGGTACAGAAAACCCAGGGAGTTTATTAAAGGCAGGTGAGAGCAGGAATGTGCAGAGAGCAGCTGGGCATGAAGGCTGCGGCAGAGCAACCCTTGCTGGGGAAGGAGGAAACTAAGGGCAAGAATTAAAGCAGGGAGGGCCTTGCAGAGAAGGAAATATCCCAATGGATTTTAGATCCCATAGAGTGTTGAGCTACAGAGAGGAAAAAAATACAAGTGTGTCCTCTCTGCTGACAGCTCCATCACTTGCAGCAGCTGTAAAGTACTGATGAAAGCCCCCAAACCGTTTGTGTAAAATGTATTTGCCACTTAAGCAGATATTTCTCTGGTAATTAACACAAAACAGCCTCTGAAATGTTAAAAATAGTAAAGAACTATTTGAAATACTATATTGCTGTAGAATAAAAACATGCAAATGCTACAGGAAGTAGATTTACATAAGGGAAAAATAACCCCTCACTTGTGAATGTTTTCTCTCAAATTACTACTGTTTGGTAATGATAGTGACCTATCTAATTATTTAAATGCACTTTAAAAAAATGTTAAAAAATAGGCTCTTTGGTTGTTTTGGATATCCTAGAGAGCATCAAAAAAGAACTGGTTCCCCAACTTGTTCTCACTGTGAAGGATAAGTTATGTGATGCCAACATTACAGCATTAGCGTGGTCTCCCAAATAGCACAGAAGTCTGCTACTGTGCGTAACGAATTTTGGAGAGAAAACATTCCGTCCGCTCCTGGAGGACAACTGGTGTTCCTGTTGCGCTCCGTGCTCTGTTTCCGACCTTCCCTTTTATGCAGGAATTGCCGAGCATTAGGAG
Source organism: Crypturellus tataupa (assembly GCA_034781795.1). Lineage (NCBI taxonomy): Eukaryota > Metazoa > Chordata > Aves > Tinamiformes > Tinamidae > Crypturellus > Crypturellus tataupa. The sequence goes on along the minus strand of JAWLRI010000058.1, from coordinate 220,895 downwards.
CGGTGGGGGAGTTTGGGGGCGAGGGACGCGCTGCTCCCGCGCGGGCAGTGGGGCCTGTGGGTGATCGCGCCGCCCGCGGGAGCAGCAGCCTCTCGTGAAGCTCCTGCATCGATCTGTCGCTGGTGCCGTCTTGTCTACCAAATGAAAAATGGCTCCAACTCATAACCTGGGCCAGCAGTTTTCCTATTGTAAGCCAGACAAAAATGCTATTGATCGTCTTCGCTGAAGTGTTCTTTTCACAGCTTGCCAGCATCAATGCGCTGCTGTCCTTACTCGGGGCTAATTAGCTAATAATTTAATGCAACTGAGACAGCAGTCTCAGTTGGGTTTAGCAGCAAGGGAATACGCTGAAACTTGAAAACTGTAAAGGACCCTTTTAAAGCTTGGTCGTGATTGCAGACTTTTACGCTCTCGCTTTAGATTTGATTTCTCTCAGCACTAAAGAGTAATGGTCCACCTGAGGTGTGCTGTCAGGTCAGGATTTATAGGGAAGGAAGGACCAGATGAGGTGACCGTGTCTTGCCTGTAGCCCGGTGCTGTGTTTTTGGTGAGGCAGTAGCGTGTTAGCTTCATGATGGCTTCTTGAGTGAAATCACCTCTTGATTGATTTAGATGAATCACGGGACCCCTGTGGTTTGCAGGCTGCAGAACGCTCGGATTTGTGCCTGGGAAGCGGTAGCTGAGCCTTTCCTGTCCTCCAGGAAAGCCCCGGTCAAACAAAACGCCCTCTGCTAACTGGTGCTGACCCAGAGTTTATGGGCGGGCCCTTTTTTTCCGAGGGGATGTGTGTGTTTGTGTTCATTCCTGCAACTGCTGTGGAGGCCAGAAGTTTCCAGGTGTCAGGTTGAGAGCTCATAGAAGTTTTCCTTCAACTTCTTTTCTTGATCTTTTAAATTGAGCTATTTTGATGTTTTGGTGTACGCATGGAGATGACCTGTCTCAGGCCTTTAGCTGCATACAGGAAGCAATTGGTACAGCCTCAGATGGGGGATGCTTTCATGTGGTTCAGGCCATGTTTAACCTCCTGTTTAATCCTCAACTTCTGATCTTTTGGAACAAATTAAGAAGAAAAAAAAAAAATAACAGCCCAGTGTCTGGGAGCCTGGGCAGGCGGCGGGCCGGCAAACAGGGCTGCGCTTCTCACGACAGTGAAACACACGATCTGCGCCACCCCCTTCTCTTGCAGGGGCTTAATAAAACCTTCTGAAACAGTAATAAGTTAAATAGACAGTAATATAACCTTCTGAAATATAAACATTTGATGAAAAAGAGACAGCAGATATTACCTAATGGCATTCGCCTGCTCCGCATTTCTAGAAGTTCTTGATTGAAGTATTTTTTTTGTGTGTGTGTTGTTTGTTTTTTGTCCAGCTGGTAGAGGCTATGTGTTATTTTGTATTTCAGAACTGTGTGACCCTGGTTCTGTCCATGTGCCCAGTTCCATGTTGCTGGGCACAGTTGAGGCAGGATGTACGGGAGGCAAACAGAATCCCTTAGAAATGTTACCCGTTACATTTCATACACTGATTTTTCTGAAGTGTAGATGTATATGTTAATTCTTTATATGAAAAATAAGTTTGCTCTGTGGGGACTCTTAAAATTTGTTTGAAATATGGGAACTTTTAATCCCTGAAAGCATCTCCAAAGTGCAATTAACTATTCTGATCTCATGATGACTTAACAGATGCTTCTGTAAACTAGAATACATCTGTCAGATTACCAGACTGATATGCCACTATATATGATTTAAAATGAGCGACCGTAAATGAAAGTGTTGTGATAAATACACTATAGATGGCAACGATGCCCATCTTTCAGAGCTGCCCGTGATAGCATTTCGCAGTGCACTATTCCCTGTCCCTCTCTGAAGGTTGATACGGCCATGTGAAGTGTCTAACTTTTCAGTCATATCTTTGTAAATTTGTTTGGGCTTTTCTACATCTGCTGGGCTCATTTTTAATACACGCAGGCTGCTGAGTAATATTTTTAATAAAACAGCAGAACTAAGGATTTTTCTAAGCCTCTCAGAAGATTCCCGGTAGCCAATTCAACCGATTTTAGACTGCACTCCATCTGTCTAGGAAAGAAAGAAAATGCATTAGTAGTCCACACATGAGCAACTTATTAGTTCATTTGGTGTATGCAGTACAGTGATTCAAGTCTGATTTAAAATATTCATCTGCAATTACTGGTGCAGCACAGTTCAAAGTGCTTCAAATCTGTGGGTTTGACTGAGAAATTTGAGGAAAATAGCTGCAAATTGATTCTGTGTGTAATTAATGAAACATTTCATTCTTATGTAAATATTAAATGCTTGGGTATCTCTTTCCTTTTCCCCCCCTTTCCTTTTCTGCGTCCCCCCTCCCTCCGCTGTGTTTTGCAGGCGGGCTGGCGTGGGGCATGTTCTCGGGAGGGGGAATTAACAGCCGAGTCCCGTGACGCCCATTCAGGGAGCGGGCAGCTGCGCTGCGTCCCGCTCACGTGCCCGGCCGGCGCGGAGGAGCCACCGGCAGGGCCCTTTGCGCCTCGCTGGCCCGAGCGCCCTGTCCGCGCTCAGCTCGGTCGCGCAGCAGCCTGTTCGCGGGGCTGCGCGATGAACGTGGCTGAAAGGCTCTCGGCGTTTGGGGCCGGAGGAGGCTTCTTGAGGACACGTTTAACTGAGGGGGTGCTTATGCGGATACCAGAAATGGTGAGGTGGGGCTGGGGTTTTGCTTGGTCTTCCCCTCTCTGCTCCCCCCACTCTTGAGTGTCATGGGAAATTAATGCGAGGTTTACAAATGCCACGAGTGGCAGAGCTGAAGGACAGCCCGCAGTAAAACGTAGACGATCCCGAGGCAAACTGGAGCTTGTTTTGAAAGGGCTGTCTCTTCAGCTCAGCTGTCCGCGCGGTGCCGGGATTGTGCAACGTCCTGTGCTCCTGGCAGCCTCCCGGCGCCGCGGCTGGCCCGGCATCGCAGTGTGGGCAGCCGGCAGGCTCGGCGCGAGGGAGGCCCTGGATGCTGTCCTGGAGCTCTCCCAGCGGAGCCGAAAACCAAGATCCAGGGCTGCCAGTTTGGGAGCACTTGCATAACCGCTGGTGTGGTAGATGCAAGGAGCGGTGCACAGCTCGGCCGCTGCCACGCGGCAAGACAGGGCAGGCGGCAGGGAAGGAAGAGCACCTCACTCGCACTGCTTCCAGGTTCAAATCCCTCGATACGATTTATCTTTTTCCTTGTTTTTCCCCCTCTCTTACTCTGAGGCACAGCCATGCAATCATTCATTTTTGGTGCTTTTATTTCTGTGACATTAGCTTGCGTAGAAGGCTTGGATCAGTACAGTCAGGTTTGCTTGCATCCTGCTTAGGTCCCAGAGTTGCAGCTTTTCTTCCCTTTGCTCCCTCGGAACAAAAGAGCTATTCATGCGCGGGACGGGCACTGGCCTTTCCTTCTTGGTTCCCCCTCCCTCCCGCGGCCTCTGCTTTATGCCCTGTGCACGGCGCTGGCGCATGCGCGCACACGTGCGCCCTGCTCCGTGCGGGAGAAGGAGGAGCTGGAGCTTTGTGGCTTTCGGGGAGCCGAAATTAAGGATGTCAGGGAAAAGGCGGCGGGGCGGATTTGGACTTGCAGGAAATGGGTAGCTTCACGCTTAGAGATACAAATATTTATTTGTGGGTTTTGGCATACCTGCTAGCTAAATGCAGTGAGATTAGTGTTTGTAATACAGATATTTATTAATGATTTGACTGGCAGTGAAATTGGATGTTACGATTTAGTTTTTTCTTCCACAAACAAGAACTTGTTTTCACTTTTGTGGACTTTAGCATATCCCTTGGAAAGCTTTCCGTTCAAATTCCTGTTGACTAGTAAGATGTATCCCAATTCAGCTGAAAGGGGGAAAATATCCTTTTTATCTCCAATTGTGTGACCAGAGGATAGTGCCAGGAATGAGAATTTTTATATTGATCAAGGTCTAATTTCAATTATTTAAGATAGAAAGGCTATCAGACAGGCATATTAAAAAAAAAAAAAAAATCTGCCCCTGGTTTCACATAGCCGACCTTTCGACTCTACTTCAGGTGGAAGGCTGGAGGAGGAGGAGATGGCTTATGTGCATTTTCTTCAGATACCTTATTAGGAGCTCTGGATGTGTGTTTTGTTCTGAGATCTACACCTGATTTTTAACTTTCTCTGTTTTATGGAGTTGAACAAGAAGGCAGGGCTCAGCTTTCTGCTGATGGCAGGGGAAACCTGTCTCGTCATCCTGAGCTGGAGAAGGGTGAGCAGGAGGAAGATCGTCAGTCTGTGAGTTAAATCCTATGAAGGGGCTTTAGTAAATGAGGGATCCAGCTCAAAAGTAAGTTTCAAAAATAAGGGATGATACTTTTCACAAGGAAAAAAAAGTGGTTTTAACTACAGAGAAATATTTAAGACTTTTTTCCTTATCAAAGTCTCTGGGCATAAAATTCTGAAAATGTTTAGGTTTATTTTTTGTTTCCAGGTACTCTTAAAAATCTTATTTCCTCATATCTGTACTCCTCTATTTTATGTCTCTGTCACCCTATACACAGCCCTTATTTCTTTCACACTGAGTTGTATCATTTTCTGCCCAAGGTGAAACAAAACTGTTTTTGTGCATCAATAAAAGATACTTTAATGAAACAACTGGAAAAGATTCTTTTCTACCCCTAAGTATGCTGGTTTTTATGTTTCTTTAACCTTAGTATTTCTCGCTTAAAAGTTTTCTTTTTTTTTTCCCACACCAGCAAAAATAATGTGCATACATTACATGCAGCCCCAAACAGTTTGCTCTGCTGCTGTGCTCGGGTGGTAATTCCATAAAGATTTTGAACAATCTTTTAATGAGAAATCTAAGAGATATGGTAGTCTCAAAGAAGATGGCTTAATTTTTAGTGTTCCCTGGTGTTTTATATCTTGGTCTTTCTTATGACCTACAATTAAAATGACTTTAGTGTAGACTTTAGTTGAGAAACTTAGATCCAGATTGCCGAGTGTGGTTGACTGACTGTCTCCAGGGAAGGCCTTGAACTGCTCGCTAAATCAATTTGTTCTTTCCTCAAAACAGATTAAATATGTTTTACCCCTTTAAATTAGAAAATAAATAACCTCATATGACACAACTGCTGCATGTAAATTAAAACTGCACCCTGCGTATTCTGAAGGGTAGGAATTTTGATGCCAAGGGTATGCTGATAGTATTTCACGAGAAAGAGAAATGAATGGTTAAAACCGAGAATGTCTAATCCTGTCGCGCTGTTCGGTTAGTCTTGTTGGAGAATTAAATTGGTGGCACACTACTTGGGTGGGTGCTAACTGCTGGATGTGGCAATAATCTGCTTTAGCAGAGCCGAGACGCGCTCCTTCCACACACCTCCTCTCTGCCGTTCCTGCTGCATTCGCCTTGCTGGCGAACGCTGCTTTCTTTCCAGGTCAGCCTTCTCGTGCCTGTTCCTTCGGCGAGATGAGCTGCAGAACTGGCTTGTGACTCACATGCGCTGAGCGCTCCCAGTGTGGTTTTGCCAGGCTCCTCCTGTCTGCAGGTTATTCCGTGCCCAGCGCGCCGCAGGAGCGCGTGGAGTCGGCAGCCGCGGGTGCTCCGCGAGTCCGCGGGGGGCATGGGAGCCGCGCGGAGCGGGAGTCGATGCGCTGGTGGTGCCAGAGCAGCCTTTGTTCCTGCAAACCGCTGCCATGGCCCTGCTCGAGTGCCTTATTGTTTAAGGCTGTGCAAGTACAATAGGATATAAGGGAAAGGGAAGGGGGAAATTCTTTTAAAATAGAAACAAAATAAACCGAAAAAGTTGCTATGGAAATTCATGGCAAATGGCCTCTAATAATGGGATTTTATGAGAGATGTCCACCCTCTCGAACAATGGTTCAGTTTCAGCCAAGGTTAATAGGGCTCAATAGCTTGTGCTTGCGAATTGGCAGCTCAGCCCTCTCCTACACACAGGGTAACGTGCTGCTCTCTGCTGCAGACTAGGAGGAAGCCGTTACCGAGAGCTCGTTTGTGAAATGATAACCCATTGCAAATACGTGGTTCATCGGCTCCGGGCTGCTGTTTGCTCCAGCTCGACGCGGTGCTGCTGCGCCCGAGGGAGCTCGGCTGGGAGAAGCGGCCGGGCAGGAGCTGGCACGCGCCTCTGCCTGGGCTCGAGCGCCCGGGGTGCGCAGAGTGGACGCAGCAGATCTCTATTTTGTCATCTCTCAGGCCAGCAGCACTTGCCCGCATCGAGTCGCTGCCTCCCGAGGAGGCTGCGGTGTCTGCAGCAGCAGTGCCCGTCGTCCCTGTCCATCTTGTTCCTGCTTGCACCTCCTCCCCATATGCCGATATGTCCTGATCCAGCCTCTGCATGCAACCTCTTAAATCAGCACAAAAACCGTGAAGGCCTCTGTGGTTTTATGGGAATCTGGTCTGCGCAGAGCACTGTGCCGGGCAACTGCATGTGCCTGAGGTGCACCTGCCTTACGTATTTCTGTGGGATACCTGATGGTCTGCCTGCAGTATTGCTCTTTTCCAGGGATTTGCTTGTATGTGCTGGGGTCTCCAGCCTCCCCTGTTTCCAGTGCGCCTGGGTGCGTGGAGGCTGCACTGTGTTTATTGTGCGTGCCGAGACCGAAGGCTTTGCTCTTGACCACCGTTTCGCTGCTGCTCGGACCACCTCACCGTGACGCCCAGGTCCGGCTGCCGCGCGGCCCTAGTGCGCGCCTCTGGAAACAGCGTGGCGCTCCGTGCCCGCGATTTTAAATAAGGAGTGTTTCATCGCCAAAACATTTGGCCAGGAAAAAATAACCTGTGTTTTTGTGCTCCCTCTGCTGGATCTGCGAGCGCAGGAAACGCCGGACGCCCTGGGAGCCGCTGATTTCCTCCTCTTCTCTCCTCTCCGAGCCCGGCGAGGTCGAGGCTGTGGCGGTGCCGGCGTGCTGGGCTGTGCAGTGGGCCCTAAAGCCAGTCGTTCCCCCAGAGTGCCGGCAGCACCGGTGTAACCTACCTAGAACTGCCGTGTCCTGCGGGGCGAGAAAAGGAGCAGAGCTCCCGACCGAAGCAGATTGCTCCTTAGCGGCACTGTACATATCCGTGGTGGCATGGCTGTTCCTAACAGACAGGTTTCCCAAAATGATTTTTTCTTTGTGAATTATCAGTGAACGGTGGATATAGTTGGAGGAAAAAAAAATACTGGTTACTTGTAGCAACTTGAGTTTTTACTTTATTCTTCATTTTCATTGATGCCTGAATGTGAAGTAAGGGGGACTCTGGTCTCTCAAATTGCATGCATCATTTTTCCTTTCATAAGGCTTGGGTTTTTGTGTTTCTTTTTGACAAAAGAATATTAAAATTATTTGAAACTGAGTCAAAAGAGAAAACAAAATGTATTAAGATACAGGTACTCATCTTTTCTGCCACGTTTGCTGCATTTCATAGCCTGGTAAGGCAAGCCTAGAAGGACACCTTTTCCGAGTGCTGAAGCAGCACTGCACAGAGTGCGTGCTGCCCAAAAACATTCTGCTGTCTCCTTTTACAGTATTTCTTTATAAAAAGCGTTTCCTAGAAGTCACAGTGCTTTGCCAACGTAATCCGTAAACATGCTCTGTTTTGCTGTGGGCAGCATGGTGTTTCTGTGGTATTTTGGCTTAGCCATTTCAGCAGAGGTTGGGGGTTGTTTGTTTGTTTAATGGCACTTAGCTCGTAGCAGTCAGCAAGTAGCCTCTTTTTAGAGAACGAGAAAGACTTCAACTTTTGACTGAAAAAATACTTATCTGACTCAGTAAATTTTACCTGAAACCTCAGTTGAATTCGATTATCTGCTTCTGATTTCATTTTTATGGGCCTGAAAACTTTTAAAATGTGAACTGCTGAAGTGATTCTCACAAGTTTGGGCCTGAGAACTAACCTGGAAGCCAGGCCACAGACTCCAGTTTGGTGCTCCAGGTTTGTTCCTGGGACTTTTACAGGCACTTTATCCAAGACCTGCTCAGTGACCTTGTTCACGTGGTACCATGTTACTCGGGGAATGAGTGTGTGATCTGTCCATGTTTTTATTGCAGGAAAATGGATCTTGTTATGTGAGGGCATTGAGGAAACGGCCATCAGCTACTGAGAGGAAGAAAGGCCTGGGTGGAATATTCAGGTAGGAAGATTTTTTTTTTTTTTTTAATGCTCCTCAGGTGCCAAAATAGTTGTGAGTCTTCGGTCTTTTCCAAACAGTGCCTCATGTTTTAGGCTTTAACAGCTGATCTGGTCACTGTCAAAGCGTGTCTGTTTGCTGTTTGGTCAATTGATCGGAGCAAGGAAGCACTGCAGGCACAGCCCTCAGCACGAACCTTCCCCAGGCTATCCCTGGTGTAACTATTGATCCTAATATACTATACAAACAAATTACCCTGTGCGTGGGCCGTTCAAGTGATAAAGCAGAGCAATAATATGTGCTACTAGCTTCCTCTAAATGTGCATTTATTACAAACTAGCAATCCCTGAGTGCGAATGAACAGTGGTTTCAATAATGTGTTTAATATCTCATGTCCAGTTGTGCAGAATGAAAAATACAGATATGGGCGCCCCAAGATTACCCTCTTCCTCTCTTCCTTCCCCTACAAAAATTTGTTGCAAATATCAATAAAAAAAATACGTTAAAGGGACTTTTAATGTATTTGCAGTTGTTCTGAATGCAGCATAGCAGCCGAAAGGGGGGAGTCAGTGCCCTCGTGTCCATCAAGGGTGCGTGGATGGTAACGGACCATCTCCAAAACACAGTGTTAGCGACTATTAGATCATATGGGTTCGTGGTGGGGGGAGTTTCTCTCTGCATTTGTTTGTTTATTATCTTTTCATCTGTTATACAGTGCTCTTGTAATCCTCCTCCCCCTCCTCCATATTTTCAGTGCTACCCTGTGATGAGCCACAGACAGTTGACCCAAAGGCATTTCTTGATGAACATTTCTGTCTGCTATCAGCCTTGAAAAACTCAACCTTTCAAGAGCTGTATGGGAGAAGAATGTGTAAGACTAATATTTATAGGCTGGAGGAGCAGGGAGAGGAAAGAAAATAAAGTGTAAAACTTGCTTCCAGCAGAAATGCCATCCCTTTTTTACCTCTGATAATTAGAAGCATTTCTGACATGGCTACTAAGGCAGCTAGCGGAGGGCGCCTGCCATTTGCTGTGCTTTTGTGCTGCAGAGCCGTTTTCCTTTTTGTGGGGTGTTGCTTTGTTTTGCTTTGTTTTAAGCCAAAACACAAATTTCAATGGATGCCCAACTATTGCAGTATGATTCACCCCTACTCCCACACTTTAAATGATTGCTTGCAAATACTTGTGCATGATTATTTGTAAAAAGGGAATGCTTTTGTTCACGCTCGCATTTTAAGTAATTTTTGTGGTAACACTAAAACTCATAAAGCTCATAAATTCTTTCACTAATATCTGTAGCTAAAATCAGACTGTACGCTTAGGTGGTTTTAATTGTGTTTTTTTTTTTTTTTTTACTGGGAAAAGATCTTAGCTAAATTCAGAAACAGAGTAGTACTGACTATAACTGTAGTAGTAGCTTTAGAGAAACTATCAGGTTTTCTGTGGTGCCCTAAAAACATGTAAGGTGTTATGACCCCCGACTACATGTGTTATACAGGTCTGTTCTTACAAAAATGGCATGTGCCTTCATAGAAATGCAGCCAAATCATCTTTTTTAAAAAAAAAAAAAGAAAGAAAAAAGAAAACCCAGTTTCAAAATTGGGTACTTTGAAAGTCTGCCGAAGGTTTCCCCAGACTTGGCTTGTGGTTTGAAAAGAAAAAAACCATCCCTTTTCTCTTCCATGAAGAAACTTGGGGAAAAGAAGTTCCTTGCTGTGCCTTGGGGTCACGTGGCCTCGCTGCTGTAGAGCTGGAATGTTTGCCGTGGTATTTCCGGAGGCTTCATAAACACGCAGCCAGAACGGGGGCTTGAGGAAGACTATCTTATTATTATTATTATTTTCCTTTCATTTACAGGAAAAGTACCTTGCAATTTATGTGTGTTGGATTTTTTTTTCATGCTGGTTTGGTTTTAATTCACTTTTTAAATCTAATCCAGAGAATTTTAATAGTTCACCTATTTTGAAAGAGAAAGTTTAAAAAAAAAAAAAAAAAGTGGCCCTATTTTTATTGCTGCATTTATGTAAAAATACTTCTTAATGATTGCAATTCCTGGCAACCTAAATATTAAACCTACCTCCACTATTTAGGTGGTTTTAATGGTTCGCTTTTGGCATGTGTCAGTGGAAGTGGCGTTCTGTAATCTGACGTGATAGCTGTCATCTTGCGAGCGCGACTCGAGCAAACCCAAGCTGATGACTCAAACCAGGTTACCGTGAGGAGCCGCTTCCCGGCGCTGCAGAATGCCCAGCTCGAACGAGGGCAGCGCTGGATTCCTGCCGGCTGCCGGGACAGCGGCGCCGGCGTGGTGCAGAGCTGCCCTCCCCAACTGTAGGAACAGCGCGTTCTCCTGCCGGGGCTTTGCAAGCGCCACCGCAGGCTGGGGGGGACCCAGTGTTAGTCTGTGGTGTCACAGATCTGTCATCTCGCGGTGGCCACGCAGGGTGAAGCCGACCCTGCAGTCCTGCTTGCTCCTTTGCGCTGAGGAAGACGCGTTTTTCTCCTCCTCCTCCTCCTTCCCCTGCTGCTCCCCTCCTCCCTTGCAACTGCGTGGAGCTCCTTGGTGAACCAGGACAGAGAACTGATCCATTTTAAAAATAACCCTGCAAAACCGGGAGAGAGGGGGGAGGATGAATGGAGTATTTATAGCTTAACCAGTTGGGTTCCCTCCGTAGCACTGCAAGGCTGTCCAAACGCAACTGGGAGGAGGGGGCGATGGCCCTGCCAAGGGAGCTGGCAAAAGGTGGCCAGAGGCAGGAACTGCTGATTCCAGCTTTTCCCCTGAGAAAGTCGACCATGACAACATTGTGGCATGCAGCGTGAGGCTGTACGGTGTGTAGATAACAGAAATAGTGGCTATTTTGTAAGCATACTGATATGGATTTGCTGCTGATTGGTAATGGCATCAGCTGTCCCCAACGGGGGCACAGATCACCCTAGAGCTTTCCCTTAAAGCATAATGAGAGGGTTTCCAAATCCAGGTGCTGAAGAGCCCAAGTAGAGCTGGAATGGAACGGGAGCTTGGCTTCTGCCTCCTGGCATCTGGGCTGGCTTCCTGCTTCCATTTTTCTCTTCCCTTCTGAACTTTTTGAAGCTCATCCTTGATGTGACTTTATTTAATGATACTGTCCAGGTGCCGAAGTATAGTATAAATTACTTTATTAAAGTAAGTTCTGATTGAATAAACTTGTAATATCTAGTTGCCACATGTGCCATATTGTCTGCCTCCTGCTGCTTGTCCTTGCACACCTGTGCGGGCAGAGGAGAAGGCAACATGGAAAAATGTAGGACAAGGACTTTGCGAAAGGCAAGAGAAGAGAAGCAAAATTGTGAACTGAATAGCTGGTGAGCATTTAGGGTAGGAAGAAGAAGAAGGTGAAGATACTGCAGGGAAAAAGAGATGGAGTTTGAGAAAGGGAAATTGCTCCATAAGAAACAGTTGTATTGGGAAAATGATTAAAGGAAATATGGGCATTGTCCATCTGAAGGAATATAGGGAGAGTTGGTTGGTCCACATGTTGTGGTGATTCTGGCATTGCTGTCAGGGTAGGCAGACAGACTGCAGCAATTGCTGCCTTGGCCCCTGTGGTTTGAGTCGCTTCTGTCTGCCTTTCTGCTATCCACAAAGGCAGGAAAAGACTGGAGAAGGGAGAATGTGATTTTTTTTTTTTTTTTTTCTTTCTGCTTATCTCAGTGGATATTGGTAGAAAAATCTCAGATCCTGGGCCATAAAAATCGTAATTTTGGTGGTATCTGCTGGATTGGTATAGTCCAGTGTGTCAGTACCATCTGAGCTATGTTTAGAGAAGTCAAGTGAGAGGAAACAGTGCGGAGATAGAAGTAGTCCTCAAGCTGTATTGGACTGCTGCACGTGCAGGGGGTGGGGAGGGGAAAACTCCTTCAGTGATTTCAGTTTAAATATAAATGCCATAGAATTTAAAAGTTTTTTTTTTTTTTTAAGTAAAACTTCAGTCAAAGGCAAAATGTGGTTTAAGTTAGACACTCTGTGCCTCTATATGTTTTTTCCAAGTGAACACGCAAAACTGTGGAGAAATACTCAAGCAATGTATAGTATATTTGAGTAAAATATTAACTTCTTTCCTTTCTTACTGCTCCGCAGTCCTGTGCTGCTTGGTAGAATGCTGTAACACCATAGTATGCTTCAGGTGGAACAAGAAAACAAATCCAGCCTTTTAGGTAATGGAAACAGTATGAGAGCGCTTCATTTTTGGAAACATTCCAATGTTTTATCTTGTTCCTTAGTATGTCTTAATGTTTTATAAGTTCTTGCCTTTATGAAAGTGTGTAAAGAGTTTGTGAAGTTAATTTTGTAATAGTAATGTGTAGAGCTGAATAATTCTTTTCATCTCATTTGGCTTTGCTACTTGCCACCTAAGTTCTCCCAGATTGTTTAAGGAAATTTTATGTAGGCAGGCCAAAGGAAACGACGCCTGAAACTTATTCTCAAAAGCTCCACTCTCTTAATTGCCTTTGACGTTGATTGAGAAAGACGTAGCTTCAGCAACCAAAATAAATTATATTTTTAATAAAGGGTTTCTTTCTTGGTGAGTTTATACTGACGGGACAGTACTCGTTAAAAATAAAAGAACTTTTGCAGACACACTGCAATTTATCCTAGTTTTATGTTGCCTAAACAGAAGTCAAGGAGACACAGTGAAATACCCACTGTACAAATATATAGAGCAGACCTTTTGGTCTGAGATACCTCTTTTAGTACAGGGCTTCTTCTGACTGCTCTAATGATTTTCTTTAAGCCATTAAACCATCTCCTCCTGAAGGATGACATAGAAACAGTGTTCAAATATTCTGTTTTGTCATCATGCAACTCCGCAGGAGATTGCTGTACCCTTTACCAAAAATATTTCATGTTGATTTGGAGATTTTCATGACCTTAGGGATGTTAGTTTGCACTTCGCTGTGTAAAGAAGTATTTCCAAAAGAAATGATAAGCTGATTGAGTACTTATTTCTTGTTCAATATTAAAAAAAAAAATCTTTTTTGATAAGAGGCAATAATTTCACTTTTTCTACTGATACTTTTCCCCCTTAATCTTACTTAGCTCCTCTGAGTGATCTTCCAACTGTCAGAATAAATTGCTTTAGGGTGTCTTAGATCAGCTGCTTTAGAAGCCAGAAATTTGTGTCTTTTTACTTTTAAAAAAAAAAAAAAAAAGAAAAGAAAAAAGAAAAGAAAAGAGGTAGGGGGAGGAGGATAATTGTTAATATGATTTGTATAGTTTGTGCATATATATGTATATATAAAATACATATATTTACTTCACATCTAGATTCTGCTAACAGATGGAGATGGTGTATGTATATGTTTATAGCAAATATGACAGGATTTTTAAATAAGGCTAAATCAATGTACTATTGGAAAACTATTGAAAATTCTTAAACGTGTTTCATATTGAAAAGGATTTAATTAAATTCCTCTATTTAATCGTACTAAATTTAGAAAATTCACGGTACAACACACATTTTACTAGGTCTTGTTATTTCTGATAGTATAGCTTTCTTTGGAGGCCTTCAGATGGAAAGGAAGGGAGAGATTTTTTTTCTCTTCAAGACAAAAGCTCCATGCGAGCACACTCCTTTCTGGGTATTTCTTTTGTCTATAGCTAAGTCCATCTCCTAGTCTAGTTTGATTAATGTCATTTGATTTGCTAACATTTTTAGCAGTATATGAAAGAACAGGGAAAAAGGAGGGAAAAATCATTTCAAATACCTATCAGTGATTAAAATACTGCCTCAAATTCCAAAGATATATGTGACTGAAATCTCATGAGTTAAAATAAGCCTAGTTCCGCTGTACAGTGTGAGTACGCAGCAGAGCCCGTCTCTGACCTTGTATGTGGTGATTTCGCTCACATGCTTCTGCGTGTGTCTTTTACAGTGGGAAGTGTAAACAAACAAAAACTAAAACTACTGCTTTACAAGTAGGGTCAACTGCAAAGATGCAACGTGTGTGCCACAGTGACAGTTTGGTGAAAGAGAGTTCCACAATATAATCGTATGTTGAATAAAAGGTGTATCTTTCTGTTGTCCTTCCAGGCGTCATATATTGAGTGGAATTTCTCTCATTGTTTTGCCATCTTATTGGGTGGGCAGAAGCTAAACAACTTCTTTAGGCTGTTTCCGGTTTAATATAGCTTTGCAATGACCATTTTATTAGTACACTTTTAAATGTAAACAGACCTGATCTCTTCTTTCTTTCTTCTTATGTTTTTTGTCTTGATCATTTCATTGCTGCCCTTGGATTAATTTATTTATTTATTTTGTCTTGCTTTGCTTATAACGGAAGAGCTTTGCCTTGCAAGCTAGCGCTGAGCACTTGTAGGTGATCACTGTCCCGGTCCAGACGGTGGTGTGAAAGGAACTCCTGCTGTTTTCTCAGGTCCTCGGCTGGTAGGAGGAGGTGCTTCATTCTCCGTGCTCATTCCTCTTTAGTACTCCACTTAAGCCACCAGCAGCGCCACCAGTGAAGGGGATACCCCTTTGGTGGGGGATAGCTGCCTGGTGGCAGCCAGTTGCACCTTGCCCTTGAACATCTCTGTTGTGACGTCTGTGCCCCAGACCTGTTACAAACTTACGAGGACCTAGAGGTGATATGCCCCTTATTCCTCCCGTTACCGTGTCGCAGTCATGCAGTGCTTTGCCTTCTCCTTCTCTCACGCTCCAGGCTTCGAGTTTGGTACTGGGGAGTTCGAATCAAGGGAAAGAATGTGCGGTAGGGCAGTAGGAGGTAGCCGTGGACAGAGCATATTCCCATGTGGAGCTTGGTGGGCGGGTGGAAGCTTGATCTCCGTCTTCGGCTCGCCACGTTCTGCATGGAGCCAAACCAGCAGCCCCAGGACCGTTATGAGGACGGTGCTGAGGCTGAGCTGACAAGCCCCGTGTCTCGGCAGGGTGCGTTAGACAAGGGCTCCTGCTGCGCTAATGGTGCTCGCGCCGCTTGCTGTGCGGAGCCGGCTCCCTTGCAGTTGCCTTGGACGGCGGCCAAGGAGGCTTGCCTGTGCCTGCAATATGCCATGTAGGCATAGGCACATCCAGCACTTGAAAGTGTCTGTCAATAGCAGGAAATTATATTTGGAGGGAGTGGAAAATGTTTGGCCTGACTACATGAATAAACAAGAACAATATTAATGAACGAGGAAGTAGGTAACAGTTTTAATAAGGAAAAGGATTGATTATTCCAAATAGAGTTTTGTTGCCACAAGCCTTTGGGCCCTGTCTTTGGCTCTCCTCTATTCCTCATTTACCACTGCCATTGGTAGGTGTTTTTGTTTGTTTGTTTAATGATAGAACCCCATTGTAGGAAAAATGAGTAGCCTGGTATTCTAGATGGGAAGCAGAAATTAACCTAAACACAAGGTTGGAAATGGGCAGAATTCCAGAGGGGAAAAGTTTGCTTTTGTCATTAGCCAATTCCCTGTTTTTGACTGACTACCTTTGCTCTACTTTATGTTAGCAAATTAGACATAATGTTGTTTATAATGAAGTATCAAGGATCTGCATCTCTAAGCATAAAAGTGCTGCACTTACAAAAATCTAAATATATAAAATAAACACTGCTAACAGGTACTTATATATATGTGTATTATATATAAAGGGGAGGGGGGAGAGTAAAACTGTAAGAAGCCTAGGTTTGTTTTCTTTGGTTTGGAAAACTGGAGCTCAGCATGGCTTGGAAGCCACATCCTCAGCTGGCATAGATGGGTTTAGTTCTCCCAATCTCCTCAGTTACCCACAGCTGTGGTGTTTAATTCAGCTAGAGTTTGTCCCTCCAAATATTAAGAAATCTCTCTCTGTGGAGAGGTGGAGGGCAGTGCAGGCAAGGGCCGAGAGCAAGTGAGCGCATGTGTGTGCAAATTGTGAAACGTTAGAGAAAACCAGACTGGCTGTCTCTGATTGTGAAATAAGAAAATGATGCATCAGCACATCGCTACAGACTCTCCTAACACTTGAGCTGATTTTTCTCAGATTATCTTCTTGGTCCAAAGATTCCCTGCATTGCACAAACATTGATGCACCACTGCATTGATGTATTCGGCAGTTTTGAGGTTATTTCTCCATTTGAGTAAAACCCTCAAAAAGACAGTATCAACATTTTTTTTTCAGTTCTAAAATTGCTGCTGTTAGAACAGCTAGGGCAATGTGTCTTTACACAGCAGAACAGTGATTTAGTTCCTTGAATTAATTTGAAATTTCAGCAGCACTGAGTAGTATTTTAGAGGCATTGTAATCCTGTCCATTACGTGTTAAGTCTGCAGAATATACCACCACTGCAAGAAGAGCCCTGCAGTATTTAAATAACACTATAACACCATGGTAGTATATTCAGGTCATTAGGAGGGGGCATTGTACAGGATTGAAGTTATTTGGCAGAATGTCAAGGGTGAATCATATAATCGGTGTTTCTTTGCCTTTCCAAATATGTTAAGGATTTTTTCTTTGTTTTTGTTTTTTTTTTTTTTAATTATAATAGAAGGAAAAATGATGAATAAATACAGATGGCATAACTGGTTGATAGTGTAGCTGGAAAAAACACAGATTTTGAAGGATTTTGACTTCAGTTCTGGTTTTCAGAGTCAAGACTTGGCTTTGTTGGGGGAAGACCTGGCAAAGTGTACTTCTCACTTTATTGAGAGTTTTTTCCATATGAATCACAGCAATTGATAGGTAAGCATACAGCTTGGCATTTTGCTTTCACAGCAGATGTCAGTTCCTGTCCAAAATGATGAGAAACACTGAGATCTAAGAGTAATGTTCTTCAGTGCCGATCCCTACTGCTTATCTCCTGAAGAGGCTGGGCACCCTTCTCCCATTGAATGCACCAAGGGAGATGGACACCCGTCTCCTGGTGTTGGGCTTTAGGAGGCTCCTCCTAAGGCCACGCGTGGGGCTTCTCGGAGTTACTCTGCATCTTCTTCACAAATGTCATTATTACTCAAGCAGCTGTGGTTGGATTTAGAGAGATGTTAGGCTGTGAAAAGCATCTGTTCTCAGCAGCTTATTGCTGTCTCTATCTGGAGTTACTGTCCTTCAGAGCTGTGTGCTAAATAGTTCTCATGATTATTCTTTACACCATTAGAAACAAAATGAGCAGAGTTAGTTAAAAATGTAACTTCTTTTCTGCAAGAAACTAGGTGACCATACTAGAAGCAGCCTAGCTGGCTGGTAGCAAGCAAATTCCAGCACAGGTAATGACCCTTTCCTCCTCTTGCCTTCACTGAGTGCAACTGCAACTACTGAGATGATGCAAATGTGAGAGAAAGTAATCAAAGTATCAGATAAGGCCAGCGAAGATGAAGTGAGTTGCAGTTGGGTCAGAATATGATAAACTCATCAGAAAGGCAGAGCTACAAGCCTGTGAGCAGACCCTGCCCTTCCTGTGCTCCAAATTGCTTGTGGGAGGGAGTGAAATAACCATTTGCTTATTTGAACAGTTTGTTTTCCTTTAGCCTGGAATATTGGCCAAGTTCCTGGATAGCCGTTCCCGTTTACGTGTGTGTGTGTTTTTTTTCCTTCTGTTTCATGTGAAATTCTTAGAAAAGTCTCAGAGCAAGAAGTGTGTTTGGCTGCTGCATGCCAGTGCCCCAAGCAGTCTTGGGGGTACTAGAAGTGATTTTTCAGATGCTCTTTTCAAAATAGTCCTAACTTTAATACGAGGAAATGTTGCATGATTGTATGGGAGCACTGGCTCTGCAAATAGGAACTTGGCCTTTCTTGGCAGATTTCTTGGTGAAGAAGGCTGTGGAGGCAGATAGTATCAGCAGATACAAACATAAGGTCCCCAAACAGGTACCAAAAGAAGCTGGTAGGAATGTTCTGTCTAACTGGGTCTACTGGGCAGTAAAACATGAATAAACCACAAATAATGGCTAGGCTCATCTGCCCTCCCCGTGTATTTCCCAGTGTCATCACTGCAGACATGATGGTGACCTGGGCAGACCCCTAGGTTAACCCAGCTTGACATGTCTTATGTTCCAGCAGCATGTTCAGTAATACAACAATTTTTAAAGTACCATTCATGCTGTATTTTAGGTTATATCAAGGACAATAGAGACCTAGGGCGCTCTACTACTTTTCCATATGACTGAAGCAGTAAGAGTGCATATTGGATGGGGATGCTGGAAGGTTAGCCCTAGTTTTCATCCAAAAATGGGCTCAATTGATGCCAGGGTGAGAGATCCTGGATAGCTCAAATTCTATCTACACTTTCCGTGTTCATTTTTATGTGAGTTTTAAGCTGTTTGCTTCTGCAGAGGATAAAATTGCTGCCAAAGCCTAGTGCACTGCCATCTCTCACTTTGGCTGTTGCTTTAGGTACATTAGCTTGTGCTTTAGATACATGAGTTTGTGTACAGCAAGTCTTTTCCACCATTTCTGTTTGATGTTTTCTCAAGTGAAATCAGAGGAGTTTCTTTAAAAATGTCCCTAGACAAAGAGCTCTCTGGAGAGTGGGTCTCTGCTGATCCATGCAGTTAGTAATTATTCCTATGAGCCGTCATTTTAAAATAAAAATAGAAAATGTTAAATATTGATTATACATCTGTATACCAGTTCTGTAGAAACATGTAGATAAATAGATTCAAATGACATTTTTCTCTCTAATTTGGCACAAGTAATAGTTTTGCTCTTGAAAAATAATGTATGAGCACATATGGCTATGAGCTTGTGCTGTATGTAGTGAGCTTTATTCTACCTGTATAGTTAAAAGAAGTATTATTGGGAGTTGTGTGGGTCTCCTTTTGGTGCTGAGAGGACGTGTGCTTGCAGTCACGATGTGGCAGTGAGCAAACAGCGTGAAGTTCACGATGGAGAGATCACTGCCCTTCCAATGCAAGGTGTGCTCCACGCCAGGTGTTTACTGTGGACTACATATACTAGAAAGGAAGAGTGGCCTGGCATTTAATATCGCTGTGCCACTCTGAGTGCATTGGCAATATATTTGCTGAGACAGCAAAACCTTTTTTTCTTGGATACTAAGGTTAACATAATTCAGCATCTGTCTGTGCTGTTTTGCTGATCTCTCTGGTACTACGTAGCTAGGGCATGATTTTCTCTCCACTTATTGAAGGCAAACATTTGGAGTGTAGGCTTCAATACCTTGGCCTTGCAGTCCACGGTGTCTTTTCAGATGCAGTGATTGGAATCACTGGCTGCATTCTTGCTATAGAAATTTTAATCACCAGCTTGTCCTTTTAGCTGCTTGCAAGGACTGGTCAGGGAGACGGGAAGATTGCAGGTGTGGTTGCAAAAACACATATCTTATGAGACGATGCATTTGTAGTAGCTCTGAATACTTGCAAAATTATCCCACAAATCATTATGTTCCCTCAACTGACTTTAAGTATTAGCAGTGTTTATCTAAAATTGAACTGATTCCAAGTTCATTTTCCAGTTTCTTAAAAAATGAAGATTCTTTAGTTGGAATGAGCCTTACTGATGAATTGAGGAGGGTATTTTAGAAATAAAAACTGCTGTGGCGTTTAATTTCAATGTTTATTCCCTTCTTGCATGGCACCGTTCATGGTTAGATATTAGGTAGTGCCTCAGTAAAGACTGCAGGTAACCAGCAACTACTCTGGCTTGTGACTGTTGATATGGATTAATACAAGCCACAAGGGAATGGACCAAATTTTCTCATTTTATTGCATAAAGGTCATTGGATTCCTGCAAGCAGATCAGTAGACTGGATTCAGTTTTGATGTTAATCAAGAATACACCTTTGACAACGTCCAGCATTTTTTGAAGGTTTTGCCTCTGCCTTCTGTATCTAGTACACTTACTTCACACATATGCGACTAACACCTCTAACATCTATATAATATCATAAGCTATCAGAATTGCTGTTATGACTTTTGTAGAAGTAATGTTTGGTGATGGAGGTGATATATCTTATGGGATGACTGCAGCCTTACTTTTGCAAACTTGTGTTGATTTTTTTTTTGTCTTTTTTTTTTTTTTTTTTTTTTTTAATTTTGGCCACACAAACACACGCACAGACGAACACACAGTGCATTATCATCCTGAAGCTTCAGGCAAAACGTGTGAGCACAGGTGTCACATTTCTAATGCCCTTTGCATGCAAGTTGAAATACTTGCTCAAGTGTAGAGGCTCTATGTTTATGAAATACAAAGTACAGGCACCCTCTGTGCTTTCAAAAGTTTTATGAAAATGCCTGTGAGGTGAGGCCACGGTATCTTCTGAACAAACTTTTTATGTTCTTGAACTTTAGAGTTCTCAGTTTTTAAAACTGGTGTGAATGACAGAATGCCCTAAATACCTCCATATGTGTTTATACTTAATAGGTATAAAATCACTTGCGCTGAGCTAGCTTAGTGCAAAGGAGAAACATCTGCTGAATTCATTTCCATGAAGTAGGTGGTTCTATTTGGTTTCTGTACTGGGAACAGTGACTTCCCTACAGAGAGGGGAAGAAACTTAAGGGTATAGAAATCAGTTAAATAAATGAAACAAGTCAGCTGTGGATGAATAAAAATGAGTGACAAAAAGATAATAGAGGGAGAGCTAGAACCACTTCTAAGCAAAGAATCTTGGACAGTGCCTGCTTCTCCAAGATGGTCCCCAGTTCCTGGAAGAATCCAAGGCTTTATTCTCAGCAGAGACTGAAAGAAGATCAAGGTCCAAAGCAGCTTTGGGTCAAGTAGGAGGAGCGGGAGATGGTGCAAGCACCAGATGAAAAACTTTAAATAATATTTACGTGTTTGGCGTGTCATCAAGAGAACTGGTGCTTAGAAAGAGATCTGCCTGGCTTTAGTTTTTCCTGTAGAGCCGCATGAGATCCATGTGTGACAGGTTGCTCCAAATGCAAGCTGCCATTTTACTGTATTTACTAATCCTTATTGATCCTCTGTCTCCGTGTGTTGCTAGCATTTCCAAGACCGCGTGCCCCTGCTGTCCTGTGCTGCAAGAAGCCAAGTCATTCAAAATCCTTCCTAATGAACTGTGGAGGGAAGGGTCTCTCCTACTTCGACACCAGTTAGGACTTTTCGGAGGACATTGACAGCTCTTGTGCAACGCAGCAGTTGTGCTTGTGAAATATAAGCCGTGTCCGCACCTACTGTGTGGGTGGCCTATGAAACGGCACGTGTGCTGCGGGCAGCGTGTGGGCCGCGCTGCTCCTGGATCACCTCGACTCATGGCCGAGCTCTCTCTCATGCAGTGCGTGCTTAGGAGCGTGCAAATCCAGCTGTACAGGGAACTGTAGTCAAAGCAAGTTCTTCTAATGGGAGCATTTGCTTAGACCAAACTGTTCCTGGAAGCAGTTTTATCCATATTAATGCAAACTTCAACTCTGTTCCTCTGAACACCTACCTAGGAGGTAAGTGTCAGAGTGGCAGCCCTTGAGATTAATTGCTACGTAAGTTCTTTTTCATATAATGTGACCAGCTAAAGCGCATAGTTTCCAGCTGTGCCTTACTCTTCTGCTGCCCAGTCCTGAGCTGCAGAGCCCTGCTAAGAGGGAAGTGGTAATTTGATTTCCGTGCCATGATTTTTGGCTCCCTGTGCTCCCTGCCTGCCAGAAATAGTGGTTGGTGAGTCGTGAAGCGTTTGTGGCACAGGAAGTGGCACAGTGTTGTTGTTGAGGGTCCTCCCCTGTGTGTATAAAAATAAAAATGAATGGTGGACTTGATTTCAATCATGTGTAGGAGCATTTTGGTTGCATATTCTCTAGATTTAGAAGCAAAGGAGGGTCTGATATACTAAGAAGCCAGGATTTGTTTACTTTTATAAAACCTTTCTAGGAAGTTGAATCCCTGGCAATATTAGCAGCAGATGAGCATGGTTGGACTGTTGAGGAAATAAGTGTCTTCTGTAGAGTAGTGTCTTCAATATTTTAACTGGCTCTTAAAAAAGAGGAAAAAAAAGAAAAGGCGTAATGCTATCGAATGAGATACAAGAGCCTGAAAACCTCCGCTCAATAAACTGATACATTCTTCAGGAAATTGATGATGTTTCAAAAGCTGTTTCTTCAGATAGCAATCACTGCCTGAGCTTCCCAAATGAATGTGAAATTGGAGCATTGAGAGAGGCCTGTATCCGTTTATAATGGTGCTGGTTTCGTATACAGGCTTGTGGGCTTATCTCGTAGGGGATTCTGGCACACAACAAAACTGATAAACAGTTTCAAGCAGCAGTGGCTTCTTGTGACCTTAAACATAGCTTAGTTGGGGTCTAAGATTCAATTCACAGGATTTGATGTTTGTTCTCTCTGTCCCTCTGTCTCTTTTACTTTAATTAATCTGTCTAGATATTTGTTGCCTGTCCTCAAAACTGTGAGAATGAAGCTTTGTCCACTGCAGAAAATGGTAATTTGCATTAAAGTTACTCAATAGGAAGAGCGTGGGGATGCACATGACTCGTTTTTGTTTTGTGTATAATTGACTGTAACTGTATCTCTTGAAAATGAGGATTTATATGGTTTTTTTTTGCTTAAATTGGTTGAGAGTCGCTCCAGTAAAAGGAGAGTAGGCACTTCATTATGTTCCCATGTGCAAATGTTGAGGGGTCCAAGGCTGCCTGTGGCCCCTTGCAGATGCCCCAAGCAATGCGAAAGTTTGGCTGCCGGTTGGGGTTTAAGGCACGGACCGTAGCAGCAGCTGCCTGGTCCCTCAGTGTGTTTGTGGTTTTGTCACCTGTGGACATGCCCTTTATATCCAGCAAGTTGAGCAGCATAAATGGGCATTGCTTTCCTGCAACGAGCCACTGCCTAAGGGACCAAAAATACAGGGGAGCTGATTTTTGCACTAACTGGCTTCTTCACGAACGACATAATTCCAGCTAGTTCCACTTTTGCATCTGCCTAATAACAACCTGAGTGTGGCTGGTGCTTGCACGTGAGCATCGTGCAGTTATTAGTTATTTATCTTAATGGCTGCGTGTGTGTGGGAGGGGGGTGGTTATCCCTGTTTTCCAAGAGACAGACAGGGGCATGAATTGACTTGTATTCTCCGTCCTCGCCGTCTTGGAGAGCTCCGTGGAATGATTATGTCTTAAAGCTTTTCAGAAGCTACAGGGAGGGGGTTTTGCATTATCTCATGCTTCATGCTTACAGGATTCAAGAGCAAACTGCTGCAGTCATCTGACTGGAAGGAACATTGATTTTTATGCCTTTTTTTTAATATCCAAAAGGCCCGATCAAAATTAATGCTTCGAGTCTCGCGGCCTGTGCTTGCTGGCCGAGAGCAGCTCAGCTGTTGTTGCTGTGGAGGGCAAGGTGTGTGGCGGAGCCGCGCAGCCGGCCTTGGCGCGCTGCCCTCCCCTCCCCAGGCTCCTTTGTCCCTGCGCTACCCCCCGCCCCCGGTTATTTTTCCGGAGCCCTTGGCTTGCTCTTTCTGGGGCAGCGGCAGCAGCTGCCGGTGCTGTCCTGTAATTCTTCCATCTTGGTCACAGGGGACTGGAAGGGGAAAGACGGTCTGTCTCGGCAGCAGTCCACCAGCTGCCACTACAATGTTTAATGCGTAAATTTGCAAAATACGGCTTTTAATTTTGCTTTGCAGTCAGAATGAAAAACTAGAACACACCACCGCTGCCATCATTGATTGATTAATAGAAGTCTCTGCTCCCTGTTCCTTGGTTTAGACTTAGACAAAAAGTACTTGAAAGTGACTAAAAATAAGAGGAAAAAATCTTGACAGGTTTTTACAGTGACAGAGTAGTTGACAGCACAGTGTTGTGTATGTGTGCTTGATAGTGCACTATGAAAAAAAATTAAGTAATTAAAACAAATCATCTATATCAGTGTAAAATCATGCTAATATCCTTGGAGTTGTTACTTTCCAAGCACTGAGATGAGCAGGGTCTCTTTGTTCAAGTGTTGATGAATAAGGGAGTTCCACAGATTCTACCACAATCCTGAAAATGTAGAAGGGGTTTTGAAGAGGTTTTTTTGATCTGGGGTGTCTTTTGGTAGATAAGAAAGAGGAGGTCGGAGGAGAGAGAGCAGCATAGATACAGCTTTTCCTCTGCTTTCCATGAAGTCAAAAAGTAGCAACAAGACTTTTTGTTTTCGAGGTCCAGTCATGCATCCTGAGTAAGGAAAGCAATCCCCAAGTTCCTGTTAGGAATGTATTTATATAATCTCTTTGGTGTATATTTATGAATGACAAATCTATTCATGCAACCATTCAAGAAAAACTAGCAAAAACTTGGGCTGAATTGCAAAAGAATTTATTTGCACTGAATAATTTGACTCAGGAAATAGTGGGTAGTTCAGAAGGCTTGAGCCATAAAGCACTATTTAGCTACAGAATTAATTCCTGTGGTTGCAGCACACATTGTTGGCCAAGCAAGATAGTGGTGTGCTAGCTGAGAGCACTATTTTTATCGCAGGTCAGTTTTGCAGCTCAGTGTCCAGCCTCCCTCCTGCGTGTGTCTGGGCGCACGCAGGCGTGCGAGGCTGCTCGGTCGGGTCTGCGCCCTGGCTTCAAACCCGGGTTTGTCTGGCTTTGGGGTGAGAGCAAACTGAATCTTACCTTTGTGGTTCGCATTAAGTCTACCAATAATAGCACACTGTAATCTTGCACCGATCCCCAAAAGCACTAGTCACATTTTTCTACATCTTACGTGATGCTAATGTCAACAATCTGAAGTGAGAGCGTTAGGAAACTCTAATCCCACAGACCATGCTGTTCTCAATAAATAAGGTGTACGGATATGCTGGGAGGACTTAACTAAATCTAGGTGTGTCTTTGGGACTTCAGAAAAATAATTTAAAATAGTTTACAGAATCAATACAGCATACGATGTGCATGTGTGTGTGTGCACACATTATATATATTGATTTTTTTAGCATATAAGAAATACAGACCCAAGTGTACACCCTGCCTTCTAGTTGCAGGGCAAATAGAGTAGAAAAAGATGTTTTATAAGAAACGGTGCCCTGTTATTTTGGCATGTGGGAGGTAAAGGGAAGGAAGAAGAGTGTTTGCCTAAAGCCTTTCCTGTATTGTATTGTTGTTTGTTTGGTTTGGTTCTGTTTTCTTGTTTAATAAGCATGCCATGCTTGACTATTTATATAAAAGTGGTGGTCAGGGCTCTTGCCTAATGCAGAAAGAGGTCAAATATAGCGAAGTGCAGACACTTCGTGTAGTTCAGATGCAGTATTCTCGGTATGCTGCCTACACATTCACAGGGAGATTGACAGAAATAAGAAAACCAAAGGAGACCGTGTTGGCAAGTAAAGCAGCAGAGTACTTGGAAATTCTACTTTAGCCAAGCAATATAATACTACACATTACTAGCCTTTCAAGGGATCAAAATCAGCTATTAAAATATTTGAGTTTTAGGCCAGAAAGAAAGACCTTGTTATTTTAAAACTTCAGTGGTACCAAATGGATTAAAGTTTACTAACTTCATTTTGACTATATGGCAACCTCTAAGATTAAAAAAAAAAAAATTCTGGTATATCTTTTCATTTTCCTTCCTAGCGCAAAAAATCATTCACCTTCTTCCAATTTTCTGAGCTGCACACTGAATGCTTTTAAAGATGATTAAATTAACATTTTCTTGACTTTTTCCTTCCCTTCAAAATTAATATTTTGAATATTTGACCAGATTCCCAGAACAGCTTCTTACATGTACAGATAGTTATCTTAGCACTCTAAGCAAGACCCTCCCTAGATATTGATACGTGGAGCGCGAGCCGTTTTCTGTCCATTCTGCAAGGAGTGATTTTTAATGAAAAGCACAGCATTAAATTCTCAGTGACAACCAGCCTGTGCTCATTCATTCTCCTGTGGGGATTTGATCAATCTCGGCAGCTTCCTGCTTCCACATTGTGCACGGGGGAGACCGCTCTGGGGGCTGAGCCAACCTGTGAATAATTAAAGGGTGGTTTTGGAGAGCAGACCCTGCACTCGAGCGGCAGCTGCGGTCGCTCGCTCGCTCGCCGCGTCTCCCCTGTAGCTCTGTTTGCAGCCGTGCTGGATGATGTGGCCTTTTTGGTGTGCGGTGTCCCTAAAACTCTGGCTGTGTTGTAATCCCGCAGTCTATTCTGTGGCTCTGCTTTGGTGCTCAGAATAATTGATAGAAGAATGATAGGAAATGGATAGTGGAAGAAGTTTCAGAGAAAGGACCTACAAATACATGGCATTCCCCTCGAAAGAATATAGTAGTCTAGGCAATGAGAACCTTATTTCTTAATTCCATAATTAGAAAGTTTTTGATACCTAGACCTTTTAAAAATACATATTCCCCAAGGTCTTTTTTTTAAAAGCAGTGAGAGAGGGGCAGAACCCAATGGGAGTTCTGGGCGTGCTGGACACGTCACCTGGGATAGCATCGCTCCCCTCAGCTCCCGGTAAACACAGTGCCACGTCGAGAGCCAGGGGATAATCTCTCCCTCTAAATTGTTTTCCTGTAATATCTGAGGCTGCACAGTACAAAACGTGGAGTGAAGGCGGCGATCCTCAGTCTCCTGCTTTGCCTGCTGATACAAGCATGATTTCATTATACAAACATTTGCTCCATTAATTGTGATTATTCCTAATCCTCCATTTTACTTAATGGCAAAACATTTCACTGGAGGAAAAAAACAAAATTAGATTAAGTAAAGACTTTCAGACAGTAGAGACTACTAATTGAAATCTGGAAGGGATACCCCCCTGATGTATATTGAAAATCCCCAAAGTTGTTATTGAGATCTCCAGAGAAGTGATACCTGGAAGTCCTTATGCATGCAGGGTATATTACGCTTGTGCCATTTAATTCAAAACTGCTTTCTTACTCTCTGAGCACAGGGGCTTTATTAAACAGGCACACGCATGGTTGTGCATGTTGTACTGTGTGTGTTTTGTTGTAGTCTTTTTTTGTCTTCTACGAGAATGCAGAAGTTTTGGTTGAGCATTAGTAGTCATGCAAGCATCTAAAAGCAGTTAGATTGCAGAAGTGGGTGCTAGGATGTTATGGTTCTGTTTTTTTTGTGCCCTTTCCTTGCCTTATTATTTTCTCTTAACTGCTTACTGCCTGTCATCTCCAGATGCAAAATTCTGGGTTTTACCTTGCTTGGAGTGCTTTGAGGCAGACTGTCTGAGCAGTGTGAGTAGAGTTTGGGGAGGAGAGGAAAAGGGGGGTTGCCAGTTTGTTTTTGCCATAGGATGTGGCACACAGTGATATGGAGGTCTTGCAAGTTTGGATTCTTGTGCAACATGTACTGCCTTCACAGAAGGAGAACTGAGGCCTGTGAAGGTTTCTGAGCCCTCCGTTCCTTCCCTAGATCACACAGTGCAGAGCAGAGAGCTGCTCCGGGGTCGCCTTTCCTGTATGATAAAATGGTGACTAGCAGACACGGAGATGGGTGTTGAGTGAATGAAAATAGGAATGTTGACACTTACCTGGGAAAGCCAGTGACATTCTGTAACTGGTATGTCTGTCTGCAAAACAAGAGAACAGGTTTTCATAAATGTATTTTGAGGATACATAGGCAGAAGAATTGAAGTATGGGCAATAAAGAAGAAAATATCTTGAGACAAAACCTCTGAAATACTGGAAAACACCTATTGCTCTAAGACAGTGAAATCTCTGTGGTTGTGGGTCCCTAGGTTATTTTATTTTATTTTTTGGCATGACATTCTTAGATTCATAATGTAGAATGTAGATTGTATGTATTAAGGAACCAAGTGAAATAAAAATTAATGGGGTTAAAAATGTCTTTCTCTGAAATCAATTAATTTCCGTGCATTTTCTGTTCTGTTCCTTCTGCTCCCTTCGCGCCTCCCGCTCGCCCCTCAAGTCCATTAGGCGAGAGTCGGATTAGCTCCGTGACTCTTATCAGTCCTCTCTTTCCTGTTACCCCCTGATAAATTTATACGACTTGAAGAGTGAACTCCAGGCATAACCTTATTCCTGCTGGGGACGGGAGCTGCATTTGCGAAGCTCTGTGTTGGTGAATAGTATCCCACTGTGCTCTATATGGGAAAGTGTGTGGGTGGCAATTTGCATGGTAAACAAAGGCAGGCAGGGAAGGAAGATAGTTAAGCTTCTGTTTCTTAATGCCTTAGATCTCCTTAAAACGTGCTGTTGAAAATTAGCAGCACCAAATAACACAAAATGAAGATTCGTGTTTATCCTACGTTTTTAAAAAATTATTAAGCATCCATTAAAAGGATTTTTTCTGTATGTTTATTATGAAATTAGGTTTGAGTATCATTTATTGCAATCTTGTGGTACTAACAAGTGAAGACTATTCTCTTTTAAAGATAAATATTTAACTTTTCTCTCTTAAATGGCAACCTTTTATTTCACCAGCAGAAAAGGTCGGTGGTCTAACAGCAGGCCCGAGCTCACCCCTCTGCCACTCCCCTGAAGGGGAGTAGGGGTAGGGGTAGGGAGGCAACATGAATTAGATGGCAAGGGACCAGGATGGGTGTCGGGAATTATTGACATCCTTATTTGTGCCGTGTATCTGCTATGTAACCTTGGACAAGTCGCTTCACCTATGCCATATCCTGTTATTAGATTGTAAATCTCTGCTGAGAAAATGTGTCACAGCTTGCTGTTGTGCCTGGCAAGGAGTCTGCAGAAAAGGCTTGTAAAACAAATGATCGAAATAGTGGTAGCATTTTTTTTCCTGGACTAGTAGTCCTAGTTGAAGCTACTAGTTTCTTTGTAAGCCCAACTCTCCTGCTCTGATGCCACTTATCAGCGCAGAGGCTCCTTGGCTCCCTTGCCATAGCTATCTAGTTTTTGCCAGCAGAAGATAGCTTTACTTAATTTTTTTTTAAGGATGGTATTTCATTTGCTGTTTATTCAGATAGATAAAAGTGGTGACTTTGTAGCAATTGGAAAGTACAGATGGATTCCAAGATAAAGATGCGGTTATTTCCAGTGCTTTTTCCCAGATTAAACCGGAATGTTTTCTGTGCCCTGGTGCACAGCTCCTGTGTTTTAGCTGAGATCACAACAGCTCCTTTCTCAGGGGAAGGAAGGTTGTCGCTCTCAAGCAGCCGGTGTGATAACTGCTGCCCACGTGCAGCCGAACCCGCACGGCACGTGCTGCTCTGGGGAAATAACGGGCTTATTCCATGCCGTGTAGCTGCTCTGCCAGCTGCTCTTCCCTCTCGTTTTGGATGGACACCCTTCACACCTGTGTTGATGCTGGGAAGGAGCCTCCATTGCTGCATCTCGTTTGCCCTGTTGTTGATTTGTGGGAGCTGAGCTCCACCTTTGGCAGAATGGAACATTCGAATGGATTTGCCTGTCATTGGGAGAAAAAGCGTCCTTGCCCATGACTGCAATTCTGCCATCGTTTCTCTGGAAAAGATTAGGGTTTTGGCTGAGAGAGAACTCTGAATATAATAAGGATACTTTTCCCTCCTCTTAGCCCCGCTGCTTCATCCCTCCAAACCATCATGTTTTATTAGTTCATGATAAAAAGTTATGATTTAGAATCTTTAGATTTCCCTGAAATTGTAAGAACGAATAAGCACTTTTGAGTCCTTTAAAAGTTTT
Organism: Crypturellus tataupa; assembly: GCA_034781795.1. Taxonomy (NCBI): domain Eukaryota; kingdom Metazoa; phylum Chordata; class Aves; order Tinamiformes; family Tinamidae; genus Crypturellus; species Crypturellus tataupa. The sequence goes on along the minus strand of JAWLRI010000058.1, from coordinate 191,275 downwards.
ATAAAATCACAGCAGTTCACTTAAAACAGATAAAGGTGTTGTTCGGGGCAAAAACTTCCCCCCAAAGTCAGTTTGAAGTCACAGACTGTCATTTTTCAGGGGATAAAACATTTGTCTGACAAAGACCTGCCTGTTCGACGGGAGGCTGCCCTGCGACACGGGTCTTTGCCCGGGGAAGCCCTTGCTGATGCGTGAGGGGCACTGGCCCCTGTGGGCTGCACCGGTGCTTGCAAGTGCAGATACTTCTTTTCAAGGGCAGTTGAAATGTGCACAACTGCACGTTGATGGTGAGGAGAAAGATTGCTTTCTAATGTCAGGAGGGATAAAAACGTCTGCCTTAACCTGTGTTCTTACATGGAGTGAGATGCCTCTTGTGCACTAATATATCAGGGTGTTTAATGTGTGCATGTTGTATAAAATGCTATGTAATATATTAATTTTTAAAAAGTAAAAAATAATGATAGCAAAGAAAGAGCGTGTCCTGCCTGTAGATGCTCTTTGAAAATACGTACATGCTCTCCCTAACTTTTCCATGGGTGTCACTTGCTAATAGGAATGAGGGTGTTGGGTGTCGACCAAGACCCTGGCTGATAACTTCTTCCTAAGTACTTTTACTTCCTAAATACTTTTGCTAATAAACGTCAGATTTTTTGCTTCAGTCACTAAGACCATTTTGTGCTGTCCCTACGGGCAGGGTTGCCCATGTCTGAGACTGCAGTAGGTGCATGCAGCAGTGCCCTTCAGTGCAAGCACATTTCAGCAAAGGCCAGAAGCCCCGTTCATCTTCCACGAGGTGGTTATGGGCAGCTTAGAGAAAAATGTTGTTGCATCGTTGGCAGCAGGAGCTCCTATGCTTTTTAAACAACCTATTTTTACAAAAATTTCCCTCTTTGTTAAGAAAAATTCTTGAGTTACTGCTGTGTTTTAAGAAGATCAGTAAAAAAATAGATTATCCCCTAGTATTTTAAATAAGCAAACTCCACAGTTAAGCCCAAGTGTAAGAACAAATGTCTACCAAAATTAGTCATGGTACAGTGAATTTTTTTGGCCCTGGAAGGTATTATATTGAACATGATTTTAAACCTATTTGTTGCCTCACTTGGAGTTTTTTAAGCCTTTGAGTTTATCCCATAACTGCTCTCAAGAGCTGATTTTTATCATTTTCAGTTTTGTTATATAAATCTTTTTCAGTCTTGAGAAGATAATGCAGCCTCATGCGAAACCTGCTCTCCCTGCAATCAGTGACTAGCAAGACCCGATCGCTCGCGGGGTGCTAGTGTTGTTGCAAGGTTTATCAGAAGGTTAAGGGTACAAATCGGCTATTGGCTTCAATAACTCCTGTGAGGGAAATATGGGGTGGGAAAATACCTCTTTTTGTAAATGTGATAGCCCAGTGCATGGCTACGCCGCGATCCCGACCTTTGCTCTAAGAGATGAAAATGCAACACGATTTTGAAGACTCCAGGAAGAGGAGGTTTGAAGGCTCCCATTTTGGTTATAACGGGAGAAGAACTTTTGCAGGCAGCTTCTGTGATGCTCATCATGAGTTAGAGTTGTATCCTGTACGCCAAAAAAGCAAAACTTTACCCAAAATTTTAACTGATGCTTCTAAGGTGCTCAGGAAAAGAGAAGATGCATTTTACAGGATTTTTTTGTGAACCTCTGGCTGTCTGGTTTTGTTTGGGAGAAGAAAGAAATAATGTGTGTGACCATTTGGGAGTGAGGAAGAATTGAAAATCTCCCAGGATCTCTAGACCAAAGAGTTCTGGTAAGTATGTGAACTTCTGGAAGGCAGCCCAAAACCCCGGAGGTTTTGAGGTTTGCACAGTGCTAGTGGCTAACGGGGAAGAAAGATGAACATTTTGAAATAGGAGCACATTGCTTGCTGTGATGTGTAAAATGTGGTGTATCTTCAAGTATTTTGAAGACTGATGAAAGACCTTGATCTCTTCTACCCCATCTTTTTTCCCCCCCTCTTTTTCTATTTTCAATAAATCTCTAGCGCAAAAGTTAAGGAAATGCTTTAAGAAAAGACTAACAGCCTCAAATTTTGCAATGGCTGTCTGTGTTTAGACAGGACACATGGTGGGTTTAAAACCTAGAAAATTCTTTGATTGTGTAATGAGAACTGTATTAGAAATAGGATTTAGGGGCTATTCAGCTGAAATGGAAGCTAAGTTGAACTGGAAATCGAGTCTTTGAAATTTCCTGCAAGCAGGAAAGTTTTAGAAAAAACTGCTTTGAAGCCTCTTTAAGAGGGGAAAATATCTTAAATTCCAAGGAAACCTGATGTATTTTTCCTTTTGTTCTACTATCATTTATTTTGTTTTTAAGGCAGAGTGTAAACTGCAATTTTAAAAAATTCTGTCGTATACTACTCAGTGATGAAGTCCCCAAGTTTTGGTCCCTTGTGCATTACCTATAGTATGAAAAGGAAAACATGCTCATATCTCTGTGATAACTAAGAAATCAGTGTGCTGTGTTGTTATAAAAATTAAGTTGTATGCATTTAAACAATAGTGCCTAAAAGGGTAGCGATTAGGTTCTGGTAAAGGTTTTGAAATTTCGAGATATAAAAATATTTGTTTGTGCCACTCTAGCAGGCCAGGGTTTAGAAAAGAACGTAATCATGTATTTAAGTTCAATCTTGATCTTATTTTGAAGAATACTTAGTTTGAACTTAATTGATTCAGAGCTGTGATGTCAAACAAAAATAAAAATGGGCCATTAGTTCAATGGAGATCAAGCAGCTTTGAGAACTGCCGGTTCTTGCTTACCGAGACTTGCAAGCCCAAGGAATCCAGCAAAATTCTCTTTTGTGACAGTAATAAAAGTAGGTATTTTTGTGCTTGAATGGGCTGTTTTGAAAGGCTAGAAGAGAGTAGAGAAAAAGGGACCTGGAAAGTGCTGAACCTTTAGGTAGCTGGGTAGAACTGCCAAACCCCTTCACCCATTAGGCTCAGTCAAACTGTTGAAAAGAAAGTTTGCGTGTATTTATCTGCTCTGTTCATAGAATATAGCCTCTAGACCAGAAAAAGTGAATAGAAAGAAAAGCGAATAACATCTATAATAAGTGAAATATTGGTGTTTGAAAAGATCATCCTTTACCAATTAGAGAATTTAGGAGTAGACTATCTCAGCAGATCCATTAGCCGGTGAATGGATGAGAAGTTATCTTTGGGTGCACCTTTTTCGAATATTCCTTAACAGACAGTACTTTTTCAAACAGTTTGTTGCAACTCCCACTAAAAACAAACAAACAAAAAAACCCCAGGGGTCTTCAATTGAAAAAAGCTACACTGTGTCACTCTTCTGTGTGCTTTTTAATCACATTGGGCAGCATCCCGGGGGTGCCACTTTACCATTGCAAACAGCCACTGACTTAATCTTAAATAGGATTTTAATGAAGATCCTGGTGAGTAGGTAGTAAAACATCCAATAAGGGTACTAAAAGCTATTTTTTGTTGTTTTCCTGTAAGGTAAAAATTCCTTTAGCCAGAAGATGCTTTATGCAGCTGGAAATCATAGCTCTTAAGAGTTATTTATTTATTTATTTATTTTTTCTCTGTCTCCAGAGTTTAGTCAAGTTGAGATTAGAATTTGTTCGACAGCTATTCCAAACCCCTCCAACCTGAGGGCGATTGCAGATGTCCATTAAGATGAGCTTCAGCCTTGGACCTGAAGAGCCCTTTCCCATCTCCTCTCCCTCCAACCCCGATGACCCCCTGTACATCTTCCCCAAACAAGTTGTCCTAAGGTGCATGATCGGGTCCAGGAGGGATGCAAGCGGATGCGGTGGGAGGGTGGCGGAGGAGGGAGGCTGGTTCAGTGTCTTCTTGCAGGTACGTTTCCCCAGGTGCTCCGCAAACATTTAGATCCGTATAAACTCCCTCCCAAGTGCCTGCATTCTTTGTACAGCTCGCTCGCAAACGCGGTGTGTGTGGGGAACTGCTTTATTCCAACTTTACTGAAAGACAGGATGTATCTTAGAATTAGAGATATGATGGGCTGTCAGCCTCTTCCCCAAATTCCATCAGATCTCTATAGTTCCTAATAAATGAACTGACAGCTTATTAACCAGATGACACAACAGCAGTGTCATTCTGTTGCAAGGTTTTAAATCAGGTTGTTGTAGCAGGTATACAATTCATCTCCTCCTCTTCTAGGGGAATGAGAAATGAATAGGAAAACAGATTTTTTTTTTCCGTGATTTTTGGCAATGTTAACAAAGAATTTCAACTGTATCAAAAGGTAAGATTGGATATCCTGCAGCATAACTGTCAGGCACTGAGAAATAAAGTGACTTTTCTGTCAAGGGTTAAGTGAAAATTTGAAGTGTTCATTGAGGCCTGATACTGCTTCGTTTAGTTTCATGAGCTCTGGTAAACAAATGCCATATCTAACAGCAGAAAATTATTATCACATAATTTAGTTCTGTAAACTACACGGCTGTAATTTAACTGTTTACTTGGTGAGAGCGAGACCACTGGCAGTGAAAAGTTCATATCAGCCTGTTTATTCCATGACACATACCTGTTCTCACTGCTGTACACACTGTTGCATTAGAAGCAGATTTTTAAAAATGTAATCAACTTTCTTCTATATGGATATAATATGTCCATACTGTAATTCTGCAGCTGTTGAAGTGCCTTGCTGAAGGACAGGCATAAAGATACAAAAATTTGTCTTGGTCAAATAGAGATATTAGAAGTTTTTATCCTTAGATGATTCCCTTGGTGAAATCCACCCATGGATAAATGGGTGATGAGCGAATGCTGCTGCTGGTTGTATGTTGTGTGATTTTGCACAATAGTGGTTTTTTTTTTTTTTTTCCTGAAGTTGTGGAAAACTTTGGACATCCTAGAAATTACTACTGAGATGAGTTAGTTCATTTAGTTATATTTTCCCCTAGAAGGTCAATACGAGCAAAGAGATCTAGGGCTTGTGGTGCTTTATCAGACAGTGGGCAGTTCCTTTACAGCAACTAAATTACATTAAATAATAGAGTACAAAGCACAGCGCGAGCAGCGTGGGAGTGTGTAGTCCAGGGCTCGCGGTGTAGTTTTTCAGAGTCAGGTAGATGCAGACTGCGCTGGTGTGGACAGTGTTGGACTGCGACTCTTATTGAAGGTGCTAAGATGTGTTACCGTGGGCACACGGGGTGACATGAATCTCCTAGGCATGGCTGGCTGTCTCGGGGAGGAACCACAGCGTTCCTCCTGGGGCACACGGGTGCTGATGTTATTTTTACCTGCTGTGCTGTAAGCTCGTGCTGGCCAGACGCACCTGTAACTTGTGCACCCTTTCTGCGTTCCAGGTTCTAAAAAGTCTTGTCCGTGCTCTGCTTTTGTGTCCAAGTGCTTCCCTGGTGTTTCATGCTGATCCAACGCAGTGCCCCAGCGAGGCCTGCTGAGCCCTGGGTGCTCCGCAGCAATCAGCTGGCTCGCACGTGCACTTCCCTAACCCGCGTTGGAGCTGTGCGAGGGACAGCTGGAAGCCTGCAACTTCGGAGGTAGCTGCAGCTTCCTTGGAACCTGAGGCTGTTTTTCCTAGGTAGTAGCCTCAGTGTGTGTTTCCTTAAACATGCCATGCTGGAAAACCATTAGGCTTTACTTCAGAAAAACAATAGCGAACCAAATGAGCGGGGTATGTGTTTTGCTTTATCCTTTATTTATTTAAGGTCAGTTGTCTCCTTGTGCAGTTGCTGGCAAAACAAGGTTACTTGGGGATTGGGAGTCACAGCTGCTGGATGTCTTTGGAGGCTGAGATGGATGTTTTTACTGTGGAATGCAAGTTTAAAAAGTTAAGATGAAGAATATGAGTGATTACAAACAGTCAGATGGGGGTCAAAATGTACATTCCTATACATTTCCTTAAGAACTTTAGTGATATGCCAGTGAAATGCAAAATTCTCATTCAGCAGATAGTCTTTGAATGAAATGCATTGTTTTTTTCTATTATATTATCAGTGAATTATAATAAACTAATTATTTCTCCAATTAGGTCTTTAGACTGCATCCCACATCCTAGTTTTTTCACATTGTCTGATGCAACTCAATGTGTTTTTTAGGGTAAGTAGAGAAATTCAGTTTTAGATTTTCTCTCAGATATTAGGCTAATTATTTTGTTCAGTGTATGTGGAAACTCACACAGATGCCTAAATTATTATGTCAATTTATAATTATATTTATAATGTAAGATCAGGATAGAGGGCGGATACAATGGGTGAACACAGAGCAGAATAGAACATGTCCTGACTAATCATTGTGTGCTCAAAAATGTTATTACAAATCTAAATATTCAAAATAGTATCAAAGCTAAAAATGAAAAGCTAATTAAAAGCTGTATTTTATATTAGTGTAGTACTTATATGTACATGAGCTAAATTTCTCTGGATTCTTACCTATGAATTAATATCAAGGTTTGCGTATGATTCAGAGCTGATTTCTGTGCATCTTTCCAAGCTCTTTATGGCCTTTCTCAAGGTACTTGGTGGGTGTTGGCACAGAAGGTGAGATGTGAAAAGGATCAAATATAAAAATGAATCTCTGAGCGCACTGTTTACTGAAATACAAATCTATTCCCTTTTGTGTCAGGAATGATTTAATCTTAGGCAATTCTTAACTTGTTTTCCACTGCCACGTTCAGATTCTGCCTATTGGTCTATTGTTCAACACTTTCAGAAACTATTTGGGCCTAAGGATCTACATTTCCAATAGAAAAGGTTTCACCCAGATTAAAGTGAGTAATTAGGCCACTTGCCTGCGGTCACTGCAGTGACTCAGTGGCACAAACAGGTATCAGGTAGAGTGTCCTGGTAGAGAGTCCCTCTCTCAAACAGGATTCAGGTAGACAGTCCTGAAAACAGAAAACACTGTTACCCATAACTTTATCATTCAGAGAATCAAATGCAAGGAACCAACTTAAAAATATGTATATATCTGTGTGATGCAGCTACAAGTTTTTACCTTTAGTAATGATTTGCTGCAAGGATGACACCTGCAAACAGTAAATGCCATTTAGAAAGAATCATGCTGCATTTGATACTGCTTTGCTTGATAGTGGAGACAAAACCTTGCTAGCAAAACTTTCCGGAACAGTAACTTGCTGAAACAAAACTTGGATTTCCACATAGTAGTTTATCTTTTTGATCTGCTGAATGTTTCAAGCTTTCTTGAAACCTGGAAATGTTAATCCCACTTCATTAAAGGTCTTCAGTGTTAGGCGCTTTTGGGCATTATAAACTTTCTCTAGCCCTGTATTTCAACAACATTTCCAGGAATTTTCTGAGGAGGTCTAGTCATTTACGTGAAGACTGCTATGGTGTATTTTATTTGATAGTCTTTAAATTACTGTTACAGCTTATTCTGCTCTTTTGATGTCCGCATCCCTGGATATGTAAGCATTTGTATTCTGTAGTCTCCCAGAAAATTAAGATTTGTGTGGCCAGCTCCAGGCAGCAAAGTCATTCAGGTGGTGAGCAGCTGGCCTAAATACAACACGCGTAGAGCCTTCTCTGGGAAGTTTCGACTTGTTCGGTTTTTTGCAACAATGAAGTTGCCACCCTGGAAGGAAATATATGCCACACTTGAAGTATAACTGTAGGCTAGTTGTTTTAATCAACATATGCTCTTCTGATGGTTTCCAGTTATGCTAAAAATATAAATGGTGCAACAGTTAGAGAAACATACAGCTTTCCTATGAATTAGTCTTTTGTAATGTAAGTAAATTATCCAGAAGGCACTCGAGCACAACACTCTGATAATACAGGTGTTTAAATGGTAATAGCTATTGGAATTGGAATGGGAGTGAAACAATAAAGTCATTAGGGTGTTACAACATGAAATTAAACTATCGCTATTACCGAGCAATATTATTATCCTACAGTCGGCAACTTGCAGAGCAAATGAAAACAATGTAATACCCCTCTAACAGCGGTTTACATTAGGATTTAGTTTAGCCATGGTGTTTACTGGTGTCATATTAGCTTCGTTAGCATTCGTGAGCCTGTACACTGTTTTATAACACAGAAAGAATAACGTGGGGCTGCTGAATATGGACCTGCCTAGGACTTCTACGTTGAAGAAAAATTAGTTTCTCAAAGTTCTTGTCGCAGTGGTTAGTCAGAATATAGAATATTAACAACTTTGTTTAATACTGAAGCTGGTTGAATAATGAAGATATATATCCTCTTGACTTGTGTATGAATTTATGATGTGAAAATGACACGTATGACATCTCTGTGAATACAATGAAAGAAATACTTTTAATTATTGCTTTGCTTAACCTGGCTGCCCTGGGCAGAAGGTCACCAGCTGAGCAGACTGGCTTCGGCGGGTCGTTCTCACAAAACCAGCGCAGCATCTGCCCATGTTTATTTATGGACAAACCAGCTCGCCTAGAAACAACTGAAACTTATTTTTAACAAAACTTTTTTTTTTTTTTTTTTGCTTGAACTCTAAGTTCTCTGGCAATTTTTTGCAATATAAACACCCAGTTATCAAATTATTGCTGCTGCCTCTGTTGTTGTTTATAGCGCCTTAAACCCTAAATGATAAGAAGAACAAATTCTCACTGTTCAAGCCGTGCTGTCTGTGTGCTGAGGAAAATCCTTCTGGTTATTTATGCTGGTGGGAGGACACAGCCTGCTGAGGACCTGGTGTAGTGTGCTAGCCACTACACAGATGCACGTGATAAAGGGAAAATAAGAAATATGAAATATTTGCTTTTTAGGTAACCTGTGATATTGCTCGTTTTAGCGCCCTCTCTGTCAGGAATTCCCAGCCATCTCCAGGGCAGGTTTCCTGGCACTTCTGCGTCTAAGGCGCGTCTCCTCTTGCCGTGCTTTGCTGTGTGTTCCTGCCCCTGCTGCACAGCGCCCGTCTCCCCCGGCGCGTTCAGACTGAGCGTTCCCGTCCGCCCCTTCCTTCCCGTCGCCAGCTGGGCCAGGGACCTCCCGGGCACGGGGGACCTGGTCGCGCACGGCACGGGAGCCAGGTCCTGCACTGGAGCAGGCGCTCGAGTTAGTGCTGCGGGGTAAAGAGAGAGGACCGTGAGGTATCTCCGAGAGCAGCAGCCCTGCTGTGCCCGGTCCTGCCGTGACCGCGCCAGGCCAGCGGGAACCTGGAACGGCCCTGCCGTGACCGCCCTTCCCGTGCCTGGCGCCTGCTGCCCCTTGCTCGCCTGCTGACGGAGCAGCCTCCGGAGCGCTGGCTCCAGGCGGGCCCGCTGTGCGGGCCGCACTCTGTGGGCACAAAGCATTGCCTTCATGCTCGCTCCAAAGGGAGCCCTGTTGCAGGAGGAGCCTCGGGGGAAGCTTGGTGCCCCGTGGGCGCTCGCGTCACCCTGCGGGCTCCAGAGCCCTTCGTGCTGCCCCGCAGCCGCAGCCTGAGCAGCTGGCCCACGGGCAGTAACCCCTGGTGCTGGCCGCACTGTGTGTGGCACCGGTGGCGCCTGCAGCACCCGCTGAGGCAGTGCCGGGGGTCTCGAGGTGTCCGTGCAGGACAGATCCTGCCGAGGGACCCCGGAGACTGCGTGGCTCCTCGTAGTGGCCCTTTGTCTGCCCGGGCGCAGGGCTCGCTGCTGCTGTCCTGTCCACGTGGATTAACGGGGACGGGGCGGGTCTAGGAAAAACATTTTTGCTTCTGATTTTGTCCTTTGTTGTTGCACACACTGCTCTTTTGGTTTATCCCAGCGCTTTTATAACCCTAACCCGCACCCTCAGCACACTTTGCTTCCTTTCTCCTTACTACCCATCAGTATATTACAGCTTACAATAGCTCCCTCTCCAAAGGGGAGAGGGAAAGAAAATGAATGAATCCTTCGGTGAGCAGTTTTGTCTAACCTGACTGTTTTGCAGAGTTTTGTCAAGCTCTCTGAATGCTTTCTTCTACAACTTCTACAGCATGACTGCATTTGCTAGTAGAGTTATTCTGCAGTATAGTTCTCCATGTGGACCATGGAATTAAAAAAACTGGTAATGGTTTTGTAACTAGTGGGGCATACAGAGATTTTGTACATGAGCGAATGTTATTTCTTACAGTATTGTTACACAATTTACTGTATTGAAATAAAACTACTTTTGGTGAGCTGGTGCTACAAAAGGGATTTGTCTGGCACTTTATCTGGGGAGTCATAACCTTGAATCTTGACTTAGCTGGCAGGAGCAAAGAGCTACATCTCAAGGTCTGAAGTGACAGTGAATCTGCGTTCAAATGCACTGGGGTTGTCTTGATTTATATTGCTGTCTTCCTTGTCTAAATGATCTCTGCTTTTTTGGTATTTTGATGTTAACGGAGATCACTGAAATGGTGAAGGAAATAGGAAAATAGGAAATAAGAGGAGGAAGACGTGTGGTGTGTGAGTGCACGTATAACACATACGTAGTCCCTTAAAATTCAATCTTTGTCTCTAGCTGGAGCACAGTCAGGTTTTGTGACTATGAGCCTTTGATCTAGACACAAAAAGTTAGAAAAAAAGACGAGGGGACTGGAGGGGGGGAGGTGAGGGGACCGGAGGGGAGGAATGAGAAAAGGCATTGCCAGCTAGTGCAGCTGCAGGTTTAAGCTTTGTGGGGACTGAAGCAAGGCTGTCGGCTGTCAGCACAAATGAAGAGCCAGAAAAGATCTGACAGACATAAACACGACTGCTTTCCTCAGCTGTAGAAGTGCAAAGGAACAAACACAGATCTTGACATATATTTTCCTCCTTCTTAGGTGGTGTTACAAAATACGTACTTAGTCACAGTTTTTCCAGCCTATCAAGAGAAATATTAGTTGTATTAGTTGGTTCTCTCTGGAAAACCTAGTATTTGGGAGGTAATTATAAATGTTAGGCATCTTACTGTGGATATGTGCGTGGAGAATATTTTGCTTTGTTCTCAGAGATTTTAAGCTGGTGGCACAGCTATTCAAAATCCCAGGGCTGTTTTAGCATTGCAGTGTATTTGCATGACTTCACAAATTCCTTTTACGCAAAGATTGAAATCACCAGGAGCCTGCAGAATTTCTCGACTGTTATGAGTCCACAGACCCTCCATGTGCAAAGCAAGGCTGACGTGTTCGAGTGGGGTTGTTTCCTGCCTAGTACATAGCCGGTCTTGACTTTGGCAATTGGAAAAACTTAAAGGTAGAAGAGCGTAGGTCTTTGTCCTTATCCGTTTTGATATTCATCTATTTTCTTTTCTAATTGAAAAGTATAAATAAATGTGATGCTCTGGGGAAAAGAAAAAATCTTAGTTCCACAACCAGTCAAGTCTACAGAGTGAAATAAGAGGGGGCTAGCCTGACTGAATGAAGGACTTGTAAACTGAAAGCGTGGTGTTTCCTGTTTAAAGAATTTTAAAACATTGGACCTGATTGGAGCTTGGAAAACTGGCATTCCCTCAGGAAGTGTTTGCTCCCTACTGCTCTGCAAAAACAGTGGAAAAGTGAAACCTTTTCAAGTCACTGTTTCCACTGTAGAAATAGAAGAAGGACTTATAATGCTTACTTTCAATTTTACCCGTTGTTACTTCTGGGGATCTCAAAATCCTTTTTTTTTTTTTTTTTTTTTTTTTCCCCTGATTGAAGCCCACAAGGACACCAGATAAATTTAGAAATGGAAATGGTTTTTTCAGTGAGTGGGAGACAGGAGAGGAGAAACAGGGTAGAGAGGAAATGTCCACAGTTAACGAACCAAAGGAGTAAAGGAGTTTCTGTGGTATATATTTTGGGGAAGGCATTTGTAAGAATCTCTTTAAAACTTCCTGTCTGGTAGTGGACTCCAACACTGCACAGTAGCAATTCCCCTGCAAACCCTCCTGGATGAAGCAAACAGCCTTTCCTTACAGCATGGTTGTGAAGGTATCTCCCACCTGCACTCAGAAACTGCCTTTAATAACTCCGTTCCTTTGAAGGCTAATGCGTATTTTTTTTATGTAGCATGGGTAAACAGTTCCCCTACAGAGTCACCATCTACGGTTTGCCCTGGAAGATGAGAGTGCAGAGAAATATGGCTATATTCCTAATTCAGTGAGTAGTCCTGTAAACCTGCTTTAAAAACACAAACACACACAGACACACATCTTAACTGCGCTTTGATACACACAGACATGTCTTAACTGAGCTTTGAAATACCCTTTCACTTAAGGAGGCAGGGAGAGCAAGGAGCTCTTAGACATCTGTTATCAGGCCAGTAGTGTCTAAAATGTCACTTCACTAGGAAAAAGTATGAGCAAAACATTTATTTCTGAATTACTTTTATTCTCAATGGAAAAGGCTTTAAAACAGAAAGAAATGCAGCCACATTGGTTAATTTGGCCAGTGCTGTAATTATTGCCAAATATCAATGTAACTTTCTTTCTTCGCCTCTTTTAGTCGCACATGGGGCTTTTACTGGTACTACAGAAACCCTGATTATATTACCCCGGCATTCTCGGGGACTGCTAAGCAGGAGTCTCCTCTCTTTTGCTCTAAAACTCATCTAAATGGAAAACACATTGTCTTCATTATATGCCCGTGTTGAATGAACAGAGTTGCCATGGCAACAGCCATCTGAGGCCTTGCTGATTTCAGGCCAGTGAATGGGGTAGACAAACAAAGTACCTTCAAAACCAGAAGGGAACAATTGCTATTCATTCAGGCCAGGTTTAAGATCAGCAAATGTCTTCAGCAAAAGAAATGCAGATAAGAAAGTATCAGACATGGCCACAGAATAATAACATGAAATTATCATAATCTTAAACTTTTCTGCCTGCTGATACAGCATTAAAGATTATTTTTAAGGTTTAAAAAAAAAATAATAAAGGCACTGAGAAAGCCACATCGCAGTTTGCCCACATCCTGGCCTTGCCGTTTGGGTGCAGGCGGGTGCCTGGCAGGTCCCCGGAGCCCCCGCCGCGCTGCAGATGAGCGTTTGCAGGAGGGCTCCTTGTGGCGGGTCCCTTGCGGCCCTGGCGGCGCCCGAGGGAGCGCTGCCAGCGCAGGGCGTCCCCGGCAGCGCCGCCGCTCGCGGCGAGGAGAGCGGAGCGGAGCAGAGCGCGCGCCGTCTCCTGGGCGCCTGCTAGGGCGCCGAGTGAGCTGGCCTCGCTCCAGCAGCCGCCCGGGCCAGGCTGCTGGACCGCTCGTGGGGTTGCTCCGGAGCACAGATGTGCTTGTCTCACCATTTTGTTGCTCCTGAAAGGCTGCGATATGCAGTTTTATGTATGAAATGGTTGACATATTCAACACAAAACCTGGTTAGACTTGATATATATTCGCATAAAATGCCAAGAAGCTGACTGTTAAATGTTTGTCTTGAATTAGAGATGAGATGGGCGGATGTGTGTTTGGCATTTGTAGCATGTTTTCTGTCTCCTTAGCCCTGCTCAAAAATCTAAATAATTATTTCATGACTCAAGTACTGTTTCTGGTCTCAGTGCTCTCTAGTGTGCAGAGATGCAAAGAGGCAGAGGGAAGGCAGGCCTGTTGGCACTGTGCTTATAAAGTTTCTGTTCTTTTCCGGTGAAGAGATCCTTGGTGCTCCCTGCTTTGGATGTGACAGTAGCTGCAGCCTGTGGAAGTGCACTAGTGAGTCGCTGGAGTAGCCGGCTGGTGAGCATGGGCAGACAGGTCTGCTCATGGGCTGCATCTTCTGTGGAAGTGACCACCCTGAGCGAGGGGAGCTCAACCCACCAAGAACTGCATCACCAGATCTCTCCCCGGGACATATCAGAGCCATTCATTTGTTTATGTTTTTTTATGTGTTAGGCAGCAGCTCAATAAAAGAACATAAAGTAACAGCAACAAAAGAGATGCACCATTTGGCACCGACTAGGTGAGTTAGTCGGTGTGATAACAAAACCTGCTTGTTGCACCAGCTGGGGAGTTGGGCTCAAGGTGCCCTTGTGAGAGAGATCAACCCCCTTGCTAATAATAGGAAAATTGTTGTCAGGGGAAGCTTGTCTTGGAAATGGAATCTGTCAGATTTTAACTAGTTTGCCTACTCTATTATTCTCTGCATATGTAAAGGAAGAAGCATAACAGTTAGTGGTCAGCTGCAAATTTCAAGGGGACAGTTAGGAGCGGTGCGGTGCTGGCAGGACGTATTGCATGTGGTGCAGAGTTGTTTCACGTGAACACGTTATCCGTAGTTTGCTCAAGTCATCCTTGCAACACATCTGTGTGGTGAAGAAAGGTGGATTGCTGGCAAGTAAGGCTTCTGTTAGTACAGTGAGCATTACGTGTGTGTAGACATACCTGAAATACAGGAGTCTGGTTGATGTGGAATTTATAGGAATTTGGGCTAAGAAATGCTTGAAGGATAATGCTGAAAACGCTTCCGAGACCTGGATCACTTCATCTTGAATAAAAATTGTCTTCTAGTTGGTTGTAACTGCAACACAGAACGTTTAAGACCTGGTAACAAAATGATGAGTCAGAAGGATGAAGAGAAATCAAAACCTGAAGTGTTTACTTTGAAAGGCAACTAAATAGGAGTGTAGAGGAGCGGATATAAAGTAAGGAATAATATGAAGGTGACTCAAACACCTTTACTTTGTCTTCATAGCATAAAAGCAAAGATAGATTTGATGAAACCGAAAGGCAAGGATTTCTAACACAACTGATGTATAGCAAAGAAAATACATGAATCATTGCAAGGCCGGTGTAAACCAGGTAAACAGTAAAACACTGTTTTTATAAATGTGTGTGTATTTGTGTATGTATGAGTAAAAATATATTTATACTTACACATGAGTATCCACAAGTTCCATTAGTTTTATGTTGCACTTGGAGAACATATCTATAAAGTTGTGTCTGAAGTCTAAATGACATGAGCTTCTACACACTTCCGTGAAACAATTTGTTGGGAAATTGTCAGCTGCAGCCTCTGAGAGGCACAGAGAGGTTCTGATTATTCTGAAGACGTGATATTCTAAGACTAGGCCTTCATTTCTGCATCTTTTGTTTATGGAAGTTGCCAGGAGGCATATACAAATGAAAGTTTTTCTTCTGATGGTCATGATATTATTATACTGTGAAAGGACAGTATATTCTAAGACTTTGGGTCCCTTGTAGTTTTATCTAAAGCTAGAGAGAATGCTCTGTCCCTCCCGTGTAGTCATTATAATCCGAACAGGATTTGCTTTGCACAGTATTTTCCAAGACTCTTGGGCCCCATGAAAAATTTTGAGGACAAGCAGAGATCAGTTTAGACAGAAAATAATTAAGGAAATATATCTATCAAGTTTGGAAGGGTTTGACAAGGATTTATCCAAAAATGCAGATGTAAGGCAAATATTTCTTACTTATATTATTTAGATCTGGGATTAACAGCATTTTTCGTTCCTACTGCTAAGAAATTAACAAGAGTTTTTAAAAAGTTGATTTCTAACACAATCAAGTTACTAATAGGTTCCAACTGCAACGTGTTTATTCACGAAGATGCACTGAAGCTGGTCCATTTGAAATGTTGGTTCAGCCTATTGTGCTACCTGGATCAGGCTTTGACTTTCAGGTATATCCAAAAGAACTTTGGATTTTGTTCTGGGCCTTTCTCCATACCTTTCTTGCTGAGGGCATTTTGTCACTCCAGAGAATTACTCCTATCATAGAGCTGTAGTTTTGAGAATCGTGACACACAATTCAGTGGAGGGTAGACAAAATGCATAGGACAGCCTTGCTGTATTTTAGACTACACTGTATGACATATGCTAGAAAACTGGAGACATTGAAAGTGCTGATGTAGCATGGTTAGGCCATGGCTTTTGCGTGGCTTCTCTAAATGTGACCAGCTAAGCAAGACTCAGGAACCTGTTCCTTTGTCTCCAGCAGTTGATGCTTTCTGCTCATGTTGGCGCTCTTGGTTTAGTATATCAGTGATCTTAACCTCATGCGACACAAAAAGCAGAATGCAACAAATAAGCTTTTGGGGTTGAGCAGCTGCTTAAGATAGTGACATGTAGATGGGACATGTTCTGATGGGACCTTGGTTAGTTATGGAGTTTGTAGTTTACTGGCTTCACTGAAAAGCTGTTGGACTAGATCAATACTGAGGGACAGTTCATGAACAATTTCATTTCTTTCATGTTTTAGCAGGAACCTGCAATCATAAGAAGGCAGAGTGTTTTAATGATTTGGGTAATGAATGGTAGGAACTGTTAAAAGAGCAGTTAACTTGGAACTGGTCTGGCCATCAGGAGCTTCTCTTTCTTTTGCCAAGTATGTCCTGGAGAAGGAAGTTACGGAGCTACTGCTCCGTTTAGCAGATTTTCACGAACATGTTCTTATTTTTTAACTTAACAATGGGTAAAGAGCCTTAAGCTAAGTTTTGTGCCTAGGCCATGGGAGGTTTCACAGAAGTTCATGGCCAAGTTGTGCTGGGCTCTCTTGAAATGCCATGCAGTTCTTTTCCTAGTACCAAAGGAGCAGTGGAAATGACCAAGGTGTGGGACAAAGTATTTCTCCAGATTGTGGAGAAACCTAGAGATGAATGCAGAAATAGAGCATATCCACTCACCTGTATTCAATGTGAATATATTGGAGACAATTACTAGTTGGGGAGATATTGGACATGCAGATTGTATCATAGACGATGAAGGGTTATGGGGTGGGATTTTTTTTCTAATGGGAAAGGAAGCTTTTCAGTCAGGAAAGGCCAAATCACATGGTAGCTAAGTGGTAGGCATGGCCTGGAAATTAATGATAATATGCTATTATCAGGCAGCTGGCCTATTAATTATGTGGACAAGTAATGAATAAGGGATGCGTCCTCTTCTTGAAATGACCCA
Source organism: Crypturellus tataupa (assembly GCA_034781795.1). Taxonomy (NCBI): domain Eukaryota; kingdom Metazoa; phylum Chordata; class Aves; order Tinamiformes; family Tinamidae; genus Crypturellus; species Crypturellus tataupa. Next base: position 174,528 of record JAWLRI010000058.1, on the reverse strand, counting down.
TTTCATCCTAGAATCTGTTCTTCCGTATCAGAATGGAGAAGTTGCTCATTGCTGCTGCTTCTCAGTTGTCTTTAGAAGGAAGATAGCAACTGGATATAGAAACTGCTTGTCTAAAATATTTTTCTTATTTACTATAACCTCTTCTAACTGAGTATATTGACTGTTCGTCTGTCCTCTTACCTTCACTCCTTTGTGCACTTTTTACATGTGTACCTTGCCAAACACAGGTATAATCTCTGGAAAACAGTTATTTTCCAGTCATTGAATTACTGCCTTCAGGTGTGATGAAAGAAAATAATTAGAGAGTAATTTGTTTTCTCTTTACCTTAAGAAAATATAGTCTCCTTGCCTTACAGTTGTGTGTCTGTGTTATGTGAGAATTGCATGAGCTATTTTGTGTTGTGACTTCACATGGAGATTAATAGTTCAGTTCCATTGTCCCTTTCTCTCTCTCTCTGTTTTTTTTAATAACTTTGTGACTAAGAATTTTTGTTTTCCTTTTTGCTTTTTAATGTAGTAATTCAAGCTTATGAATTATGGCAAGCATCCAAAAACATGCTGCAAGTAAAAGATAGCAGTGAGAGAAACAGTGGGAACTGCAGGTCAGGAGAGAGCTCATTCCCGACGTGGTGTTGGAGGGCAGTGCATATACCCTGACAGGGAGGAACAGCCCTTTGGCCAGAGACTCACAGCGGCTGTAACGTGGGAACTGTTGGGCACGCCAGAGGAAAGTCTTCCTGTTTAGAAGAACTTCATGTTCATGGAGATGTTCCCAACGATACATATGCGCACACATGCTCCAAGTTGCTTCCAGCTCAGTTTACCTCTCCAGACAGGGAGGAGAGATGAGTTACTATCTGTCAGGAATGTTTCAAAGCTGGTGCTTCAAGATATCATCTTGGGGCATCTGACATTGCCTGCTGCATTGCTGTCCCCAATGTGACACTTGCTGAGAGCACCAGAATGAGAAGAATTGTCACTGATTTCCGTGGATTCAGTCAGAAGTTTAAAAAAAAAATAGGTAAAACATGTGCAGTGGAAAGGAAATATTTTGAGTTAAGTATATAAAGTCTTGATATTTTAGAACATTTAAAAGTCCAAGTGGACAATCTCTTTAATTTTATAACTGTGTTTTAAAGAAGTAGAAGCAGGTTGAAGAAAGAGAGATCGGAGGGTTTTTATTTTTTTTAATCAAAATCAATGTGGAGAGATTAGTTAAGATAGTTCAGCCAACCTTTTTTTTGTAAATACCAAATTCTGTGACAATACACCTTTCCAGATTTTCTGCAATAAGCTCAGCATTTGCAATGACATGTAACAGTGCAGCTCTGTAAGCCCTAAATGTGCCTACACTTCTATATACATCCCAGTGATGCTAAAGTAAATGGAAAACTGATGAATAGCTAAATTTAAATCAAATTATAAATCTTTTTTTATTCAATTCTGTTTCCATTTAAAAATTAATTTGTTTTTAGTGATAGGCATGTCACTGCAAACTCTGAGGACTGAAATTCTCTTTATCTAGGCAGCAAGCACCAAAAGTGCCTTGACCCTTATCTAGGGGGACTCCTTAATCTATTAATTCAGCTTTTATGCCCATTCAGTTCTTGACCTCTGTGACTCAACTTCCAGTTAGTGACACTTGTGATGGTGGTTTCTGTGTCAGAGACACCTGCCCACTAACAATGAGACCGAGCTGAACAACCTTCCTCCTTTCATCCCGGCCACTAAGCAGGCAGATGGTGACAACATTTGGTCACCACTGATTGGGCTTGCATTTGAACCCTTGACCCAAGGGTGAAGGCCGATGTATCCGATTAGGGATATAAGCCATCAAATTTAGTTTAGTTGTGATACCTGGCCTGGCGTGTGTATAAAGTCAAACACATTGTAAATATCTGAAGGACAGGAAAACCCGCCTTTCTTCTCTCCTCTATAGTTATGAATAAATTTAACTCTTCATGCTAGTAGCCTCTTGCTTAAGTGTCTCATGTTAATAAAAAATCAATATTAACAGGAACATGTGCCAAGATCCTATATTGGAAACAGTTCTTCATTTTCCCCTTGTAAAGTACATGCTTGTGTACGCTTGGTGTTTTGTGAGCTCTTCAAAAGGCTTCTGTCCTAAAAGAAAACAGTCTAGAGGGAATTACCATTTTTGTTTCTATAGTTAGTAAACAGTTTCCTGAGAGATGGTTTATGCTGTTGCGCAGCTACCTTGGCAATTTTCTTGGTGTGTACACTCTGGCTTGCTCAGCTATAGCAAAATGTGAATAATATTTTTTTTCAGGGTTATATATGTTGGTGTCTGTAGACTCTGTGTGTCTATAAATATCAGCATCTAGCACTGTGATACTGCTTTCATTATTCTGTGGTCTTTTATATACAGTTTGTTCTTTCTATCCCTTCTCTATTTATTGCTAGAATTCTGTTTATTTTTAATGAGCGTAAGATGATGGTTTTCTACTTCTTTCCTGCAAATCTCAATCAGACAGGTAAACAAATGGTATTACTAATCCATGATTTCTAAATTATGAATGTGTTTTTATTTAGATGTAGCTAACAAGTGTGGAAATGCAAATTATTTAGTCCTAGAGAGAAGTGCATTACGAGCTGACAAAAGATGGGCAAGAAGTTAGAATACACCGTGAGGTGTAAGCTCAAGCACTGCTGTCAGACGCTGCAGCATTGCCGACTACTTCAAGTTTGTAACTGATGGATCAGCAGTTCGGTAGTATGAAAGGGTAGGACGCTGAATTTCTCTGCTTACCTGTTTGATCATATGCAGCAGGGTTTATCTGTTTAGATGGTGTCTGCATCCATTCATTTTAGGCATTGTTTCCGATTTTAGTATTTTCAGTCTTGTGAATAGCAACAACAGACTACAGCTTCTTGAGAGACCAGAGGTGAGCATCTCAAAGCATGTAATAAGAGGGCCAACACTGCTAAATGAGTTCGTTTGGTGTCTGTGTATTCATGTTCGCCAGCAGTGCGTCTGGGCCTGCGCACTCTGTGCTCCAGAGCCGCTGGCCCCTCGGAGCGCTCTGCCGGCCGCGTCGGGGCCCCTCGGAGTGCTCTGCCGACCGTGTCGTGGCACTCGTGGCAACGTGGCGCCCCTCCTGGGCTTTCTTGAAGCGGTCGGTCAGGGCCGGGGCCCCGGCCCACCAGTGCTGCCTAAGCCCGTGTGGTCTGCGGATGAGTTCCCATGCTGGACGCCGCGTTATCGTGATGATACCCCCACAGCTCAGACCACGTGTGCAGCTGGGCATTAATTAGCATTAGCTGACACTCTTGTACTTGCTGTCTGTAGAGCCTCACTAGAGGGCAGTACTGTTTTTAACTTAAAAAAAAACATTCTCTTGCCAATTTCACTTTCTTGGCTACTGGGGCAATCTTCCAGAGCAGCTTTGGAGACTCCACCAGAGACATAGACTGATGAACCTGTGAAGAGGGAAAGAATGTCTTGGAAGAGACTTTCCCAGGAGGAAGGGAGTGGGAAAGATAGCAAGCACATGGAGAAGTCTGGTCTGGAGGATTTGGATGTGGCGTTTTGTAATTACATTTCCCAGAAAAAATTAAACCTGAATTGAGATTACTAGTTATATTTATGATACAGAAGTCTCAATAAATGAAGTGGTAAGGAATATTTTGCTGGCTTTTTGTGCTGCGTGCGCTGTCTGAACTGCTCTGATTACATCCTAGTTGAGGAGTTTAATGTAAGAGCAAGGCCCAAGACATTAAATTCTGGAGGAAGCAGACCCAGGTTTGCAGGTAACGCAAATCATGAGGGCAAGTAGTGGGTTTAGGAATTTCATTAATGGATGTAAGACTTCTGGCAAAAAGTTCTTCAGATTTCAAGCTCACTGGATCAGCTAAGCAACAGGAACTTTCTTGTTTAATGCCACGACTCATGCAGGTGTCAATAATTAAGTATAGCAGCGCATCCTCTCGCTTGCGCCGTGGCTGGGGGTCAGCACAGAGCTAGCCAGCTTTGCGAGCAGCAGTTGGTGCGTCCCAGGCTGCCTTTGCAGGAGCCGCGAGTGGGCGAGCCGAGGAGATGCACGGGGACAACTGGCCAGCAGGAGGCCAGCGGCGTGTTGGAAGCATGAGTGCCACCTTGGCAAAGGTGGGAAGAGCTGGTGGCCTGTCTGTTCCTGGAAATTTGCTACGTGCCTGCATGTCCCCAGCAGGGTGATCAGGAAGATGCGTGTTGTGAGCGATCGGCACCTCTGCTTACTTTCCAAGGTGTAAATCAGCAGCACACTTCTCTACTAAGGCTAGACCAGAATGTGCTAATGGTCATGCCCAAGTGTAATGTGCTCTGTGCTCTCTTTTATAAATCTGCACTAGAACGAACTCCCTGATAAGGACAAAGAGCCTAAGTAATCTAGTCTTTCTCCTTTTTTATTTTTCCCTCAATACTTGAAGGCAGTAATGCATCATACTGGACTGGTAGGCTTGTTTTCTTTCAGGGTATTCATCTAAGTCAGTTTTTGCAGTTTGCCTTTGTATACAACTAAGATATGTTTAATTTAAAGAAATCACTTCTATTGCAATATATTTCTACTAGATACCTTTATATTACCTGTGTGACTGGACTAATTGAGTAGTTCATGATTTTTAATGCATATATTTTCATAGCACCGTAGGAAGTAGTATTATCCCTGAGTATACCGTTGTGAAATAAGTACACAAGAAGGCTATGACTTGCCCAAGCTTTCCTCCGGGGAACCACTAAGGCACTGAATGGAGCTTCCCAGATTCCTTGGCTGGAGCTCTAAATAATGGATAAATTCCTTCTATTTTATTATATATGAGAAGTGTGTCTGTAGAGAAGGAGTTTATATAAATCACTGAACATATTACATAAAATATCCATGTCTTAGAGAACTGAAACCCCTGAAAAGGTGTCTCTATTTTATATATATATATATATATATATATATATATATATATATCTTTTAATGATTCTTGTAAATGAGTAGGCTTACAATTCAGTAGTGTGCAAGTAAAATTTACAGTACCATATTTCTATACATATTTGCATACAATTTACAATAAACACATGCATAGGATAGATCTTAAATATGTAAGAAACATTTTTGTTACTTTTGTAGTCACAAACTGAGGATCATTAAGGACTCTTTTAAAAATTATTTTAATTTGGGTAGAATTGCAAGTAATACTGCGCTTCGCATGACATCACCGTGCACTTTCCAGAAGTCCCTAGGTGGAACACAGGAGATGAAGGTTTAGTTTCAAAAACAATGCAGGAACCTGAGGAATGTAGGAACCTAAATCTTCCTGCACATCAATGAACTCTGGTTTCTGAGGAAATGATCTGTTCTCGTTCTCTAATCAAAGGGCAGAAATAAGTATCTCCAGAGAGCAATTTGTCCTACCTACTTTGCCTACTCCCTGTCTTAGGAGGAACAAATTGCCCTCTGGAGGTACCTCTCCCCACTGGCTACTGATGGTACCTAGGTGATTAGCTCAGACTAAAGGCTGCCAATTAGATGGCTAACAAGTCGTTAGAAGGGAAGTCCTTCCTCTCTCTTGCTAAGGGGGAAGAAAAATGACTAACCAAACTACACTTTTTTTAGGGAAGAGAGAATTGTTTTCTTCCTTTGTAATGGTATGACCACAAATGCCCAAGAAACCTGATTAGTCACCCATATTCCACTGAAATTATATGATATCTCTACATTTTCTGAAAGCTTTACCTATGTGCTTTTGTCTTGTTAACAGTAATACGTAGTAATGGAAATTAGGATGCTCTGCTGTGAACATTTTAAGTCCTAAGGAGAATATGACTTTTCTTTTAATTTTTTTCTGGGTTTTGAATGCATCATCTCACATTACAAGAAAATGCTATTGGATTCTATTTTAAAGAGATGTAGAGGTGTTTTCAACAGCATGAGCTTTCTAATAATACATGCATCAGGTATCTCTTCCAAAATACAAATCCAAAGGTAAATCCATTCAATCTGTAACGTGCTACCTGAATTATTACACAGCTCAACAAACACTGACTTTAGACACAAAGTTAAATGTCTTAGGGCTGTTTGTGAAGAAGCAGCAAACCATTCCATTTTTCTTAGCTGTTGGGGTACTTGTATGTCACTTCGAAAGTGCAGTTACTTTTTCCACAGATTTGTGTTTTATTTTTTAACTATTCTACATTTCTTAGTGCAAAATCTATTATGACAATACTGTAAGAAAGAGGCCTCTGTTTTTAGCTGAGGCTACAGAGTGCATAAAGATTTTTGTGTAGATTTCAGATTTATTTTTTAGAACACTACTGGTGCATGTGCCGTCTCTTGAACTACTGTTTGAGAAAGCTGAAGCAAGCTGCTTAAGCCTTAAATAATTGTATATGGTACTCCATATGCAGTAGCATGAAGTAGTATGTCATCCTGCTCCTTCGGCATTCTCAGTATTACTGTATTATTAGTTCCATTTTTTCCACTGAGCATTAATTACTCCATGTGCATTGTATTTACATTCTAAGATCCCAATTATGTTTTATTAAGGAAACTTTAACAAATTTAAGATGGAAATACTCTTAATTGCTTTAATTGTCAGACTGTGGACTGAGTTATCTAAGCAGGCAAAATGTGGGTTTGTGACTTTACCAAAATTTACCAAAGGAAACTGGCTCAGCCCAGAAGGCAGAACGCAGAAGGCAGCAGTGCTCCAGACTAAGTCGTGGGCTTGCTGACCTCCTTCTGTTTGTTCGTGATAGGCATGTTGATTTTGCACAGTTATCCAGAAGGTAACTTTCTTTTTGTAAATAAGAGAAAGTACCTCCAACATAAAGAAAACTAATATGTACTGAAAAAGAAACTAAGACCCCTTGTGTAGTAATTTTTCTATCTACAATATTGCTTGAAGTGGTATTTTACCAAAAGATGGAGAGCAGCTTTTTATCATGGCTTTTAAAGTGCTCTTTATTGTGGGTTTTCTGGAGTTAGCCTTAGGAGAGTGTACTCCCACCTCTGACTTCTCAATGCTAGACAGAGCAGCATTTTGTATCATATTGATATCTAGTGTGCCAGAATAAATAAATAAATTAAAGGCTTAGGAAGAACTGATTTTGCAAAAGCAATCTTGATGCAGAACAGTAAATGTTGGAATATTTCCAGGCAGGGGAAAAAGAGCTCTTCATAACAAGCCTTTTCTGTAAAAATTATGTTTTCTGTTTGTATTGATCAGAGAAAGCTTGATAGTTCAGGGATAATTAAAACCAGGACAGAGAGACAGCTTTATGTTACTGTGCCTAGTGCATTCCTCACCAAAAATCATTATCTTAAAAAAACAAATATTTACACTTGTATTCAATACTTCTGCTGGGAAACATAGATCTCTAATAACAAACTTACTTTAAGACCTGTGCAAACAGGAATTGCAGTTCCCTGCAAATTCTAGACAGAATCACTATTAAAGTATCTGGCGTTGGGTACTCTATGCGAAGCGTTGATAATTCAGAATCATAAACGTATGTAGCCATCTACATGGCTACGTGCTCTGAATGTGGTTAATAGTCTTGGCTGCCTCAATGTTTAGACCCAGGTGAACGTCATGGAGCAGAGAGAACTGTCTCTTAAGAGTGGGCCATATCAAATCTGGATGCTTAAAATCAGTGGTTGTTCCTGATACTGTTTTGGCCCAGAGTGAGGGGCAATAAGATGATGAGTGCTTGTTTTTAGAGAAAACTTTATATCCTGCCAAGATTTATAACCTTTTCTTTCTTGAGAAAAGTTGGGGACATAATTGTTAGTAGAATTATGTTGATCGTTTTTTTTAGGCTCCCTTAAGTACAGACAATGTTTTCTGGTTAATATTTTGAATATTTGATGCAAAAAATGTAAATTACTAAAATACTCTGCATCAGGTCTTCCATTTAGCATTATACTTTCACACTGCAGACTAAACTAATGAATTACGGCCTGATTACATAGCACATAATTAACTTTGTAATTAATATGCAACTGCCACTTAAACTAAAGCACTGCTTATAAAGATGTACGGCAACAGTAAATCACAGGTCAGAAGTAGCACTTTGGAATTTTCAAAAGAATGAGAGTAAATGCAGAATCACTTACAGCAGCAGAGTAAGTTAATTAAAAAACAGATTAATTGTGAATGTCCTGTTTAATTTTAAATACCTTTGCTATTTCTTTTCCCCTAAGAAAGAACAAATTTAAAGCTTAACTCATTCATTGTTTCTTGGAAGGCATGTTTAAAAATGAGATTTTTTTTTTAGCTTTAAAATGTCCTTGTTGTGATGAGGATTTGGTTAGTATTCCTTTCTTACCCTGCTGTGAATATGAGTAGAATATAAAAGACTGTTTTCCCTGAGAATTAATTCTATTAATTCCGGCTTTCTGCCATATTCCTTTTTCTCCTGTAAATCAGTGAAACAAAATGAACCGAACCAGCTCTATCCTGGGTCCTGCCAAGGCATTTCTGAGGAAGCTGAGAACTTGCCCTGTTCCAGAACCGCTTCTGAACGAGGCACAGTCCGGGTGACACCAGACTGGCTGTTCTTCACCGCTGTCACCGCAGCGGGTGTCCCTTCCATGGGTGCTGCTAATATGAGAAATACCCCAATTTTGCAGTCATCTGTTTTTTGCTTTGGTAGCTCAGAAGGGGAGAAGGGGTGTCATTCCCTGAAAATTATCTCAAGTCCATTCTTCAGCGTCCAGTTGTAGCCATCGCACGCAAACGTTTCTGAACTAATCTCAAATGTCACATTTCATGTAGAAACCCTGGGGCTGAGGAGCAGGACAGGTCCCTGAGAGGATCCCTGGGGGGTTAGTTAATGCTGTCTCCCTGGGAAAGCATCCCACCTACTAACTTGACTCATCCTTTCAGGCCTCCCCGAAGGCGTCATCCCTAATCCTGACCTAAATAGGACCAGGGGAGATATGACAAAAGCAATAAATTGCAAAGTAGGGGAGCTTTGGAATGGCAAGTAAAAAATCCCACAGCCTAGAAAAGTTTGCAGTGGTTACGATGCAAGGGAAATCACAAAATGCCATTGCATTAGGAATGGAGAGTCATCGCCATCTGATAGAGGGGAAGTCACAGCTCCATAGATATGATGGAGTTGTTGTAGTTGGAGAAAAATTGCAGATGATTTAAGATATCCCAAAGCTAATTTCCTGGTTTGCAAACGGCCACTTTTCTATTTTAAATATTTCAGTGACTGTTCAGGAAAGCTTTTACTTTCAGAAAAAAACAGTGTCTGAAACGCAGAGAAGTCTGTGATGGACATGTTGGTAAACTCTGCAGTTATAGAGGAATCAACAGTGATATCTTCCCCACTTGTAATATCATATATTGGGGATAGAGGAAAAAAATGGAGAGAAAATGTTTCCTTAGGCCTCTTTGGCAATGTGTGCCTGCCTAAATAAAATATAAGGGAGGGAGTTTTGCTGCAGTTCCCTCCCATCCACGCGTGCGCGTGCGCATGCAGCCGAGGCTGTTGGTGTGTTCGCACTGTGCTGACACGGAGAGCTAGAGCTGTTCAGTTAAAATCCTTGGGTGCTTTGTCTTTCAGACAGATTGTGCCTCCGTGTCTAGCAATTTGTGTGAAAATATCAACTTTGATATTTTCCTTCCCGGTGAGCGTCCTAAGCGGCTCCGTGTGCGTCCTGCCCTCGCCGCCTGGGCGGGCGACGAGCGGTGCCTTGCGGAGCCGTGCGGGCCCGCTGGGGCCTGCCTCCTCGTGAGCGCTGTCAAACTGTGTCCTCGGGTTTCCAACGCGCTCTGCTAAATGAATGCTTTACACTGATCTTAAAATCCCCTTTCTGGCAAGTTGGGGCACAGCAGTGTGGTACATGTTGCATCATACTTCCTGTTATTTTCTCTTTAAAATTCAGCTCATGCTAATTCATACCTTTGATTCACAGAAACCTCAACCAAAACTAGGCACACTCTGCATGACAGATGAATTAGAGTACAGAATAAAATCCCTGTTCTTAAAACAGTATTTGTACTGTTCATTTTGTGCTTTCATTTATCACAAACGCTAAAACAAATCTGCTAAATAGCGTTTTTGTGACCTTTTCTCCTACGTACTAAGAGAAAAGCTTGGATTTGTTGTTCAACCTTGCAAGAAAATGTTCACATGTGTTCATATATCTAAATTCTGTTCCTTACCCAGTGTTCTTCTAATTCAATCAAAGCAGTGTAAATTGCAGCTTGGTTAATTCTGGCTCATTCAAAAAAATGTTATCCTGGTGACTTCTTTTCACAGCCCACTCAGAAAGCTTCCTGGCACTTTGCTTCCTGGGCCAGTCTCAGGTTTTCTTCAGGTAGTTGCTTCATAAAACCTGAGCAATTTCTGACTCTAGAACTTGTGCAATATTTTAAAAGCACCAGCCCTATGATATAGAAATTTATAGAAACTTAAACTGCAATTAATATAAACAGATCTTTTCTATAGTTTTGAACAGCTGTATAAATAGTAAGTAGAACAAGGGAGAGAGAATGAAGATGTTATTCTGAGAGGTTGTGATCCTAATGTACTCCAATAAACTTAGTTATGCACTTGCTATTTAAGAGGCTTGAAAATAAATGAGAGCCTCCCCAGGATACAGATACCTAACTTGGTTATAATCTGTTTTAGAGGAATATTCAGTTTTCCTTAACTAGAAGGGAAAAAAAAAAGATTAGGACTATATACAGATTCTTACCATCATCTTCCTGTGGTCATTTACAAAGAAGGAGTTATGTGGACACTGGTGTGATGCTCAAGTCAAGGTTGAGAATTGCCTGTGCTGACACCAAGTCTCTCTCTCACCTTGGGCAAGCTGCTAAGAGAAGCTGCAGTTGGGCTCCTGCACTAAATCTATTTACCCTGTGAAAGGGACTGCACTGTGCACACCGTAGCAGAGAGGAAGTTTGGCTCTGCGTCGATCTTTGAGTGAAGTATGTGCCCATTTACCATTTCTGAAATGTATATAATTTCGTTGCTTGGTTTTACAAAGCTGTTGTGAAGATTGCAGATGATGATATGCTCAGATACTGAACAGCAGATGTGTAAGTAGCTCTGTATGAATAGGCAGTAGAAATAAGTCACAACATTGCTATATGATGTGTTTCCCAGAATATTCCTAGGGCTATTGAAAAGCAATAAAAAAAATTATGTGCAAAATGGGCCCATTCTCCTGGAAAACAAAATAGGAAGAAGCTTGAAAATAGGTGGCTTGCTCACTGGAAGAAGAGAAGGTTGTCAAATATTTGTCATTTTTTTAAAGAAAGTATTGAGAAGTAGTAGTTAAAAAGCCTGTCTGTGAGCAATCGAAGTCGTGCTTTCTGCCTGTGCTGCGTTACCAGTAGGAGGAGATGCATTTTGTCATGTATGCGCCCTACAGACCTTCCGTGTGCCTGTGCAGCTCCCGCGCTCGTGCCAGGAGGCAGGTAGCACCGCAGAGCCTCCTCATAAGGAGGTCTCTGCGTTTACTTTCAAAATTATTCCTACTTGCCTGCAGCTAATTTAGGCATTTGTTTAATATTCATTGTCTTGCTGTTTGCAAGCAGACAAGAAATTAGCTGTTGTTAGAAGGCATTTAGGTAGCTGTTCACCTGCTGCTTGTGCTTTGAATTTTTAAGCTGGGAAGTGTAGAGATGGAAGATAAGGCATTGCATTGTTTTGGAAACAGTTTGCTACCTTCCTTTGTAAATACCAGACACCATTATCCTAGGAGGGGAAGGAGGAGGGCCTGCCCTGCCTAACTGTCAGCCAGCTTTTAACAGGCTAAGGGAGAGCATGGGGAACTAAGGGAATGGGGATTTCCTCTTCCAGGACTGGGGCCTGAGCCGGTGCAGCAAGAGATGGGGAGGGCAGAGGTAGGGTGAGTTTTTGGCCTGTGTTAAAGGATGACTCAAGTCATCAAGTTTGTGCAACTTAGCATGAGTGGTGTAAGTCATTGAGATTGTTTTTTGTTGGGAAGGAAAAACTGCTGGTCACTATGTACTTTTTCTTGTTTGACACGATTTCTGTCAAGCAAAACACGTGAACTGTGCCTTGCAGTTCCTGTGACCATCCTAATCGATTCCTTGGCTCGCCAGTGGGGACAGATGAGGATGCGCTGCTCCCGCAGGACGATGCCCTTCCGTGCCAGCCTCCCCTTGCCTGCTGTAACCCTGCTGGGATCGGGCAATGGGCTCTTCAAGTCTTGTCGTGTGCCAGAGCGGGCGGGGATTAAAAGTGAATCAGCTCCCAAAAAGCAGCCCTCCAATTTTCAGTTTTAATGAACCCCAATTAAAAAAAAAAAAAGAAAAGAAAAAAAAGTGCCAAAATAGGCATTCAAGGAAGATGAAAATCCAAAGCAAAGGATGAGAAAAGTGGAGTAGAAATGTTTTTCTGTGTGTGTATTAAAGCTGTAGCAACGGGCTGTCTCTAGAGCTCATCAGTATGAACCCCTAGCATATCTCCAAAGCACTGACACCCGCCGTGCCTCTTGGCCGAGGGGGCCGCTGGGTTCCTGGGCAGAACCGTGCCCTGTTTGAGGGCGCCATGGCCCAGCCGCAGCCCCCAACATGCCCTGCTCTGCCGGGCGGTCGCGCCAGACACGTCCGGTAGGCAGGACGCTGACGAACGTGACGGCTGCGAAGGGACCTGTGGAGCACACGGTGTTGCTGTCAGGAGCAAAGGGGGAAGCGGTTAGCATTTGAGGGCTATTGCTTCTATGTCTTTATCTATATCACTCCTAATTCTTTACATGAGATTAGCATACGGTAGCCCTAATCCAGGTGGTGCTTTCTGTGTGTTGGGAGCTGTATCTATCCACCCCAAGGGGCTCCCAGTGTACACAGAAAGCCAGAGGTATCGGAGGAGTGAAGTGTGATGGTGGTGTTAAAAACCCAGCATAGTCTGGGTATCTTAATTTATGGATCCCATTGTAAATAATTTATTAGGAATGTATCTTTATGTTGTCTGTAAGGAAGTGGGAGGGCTACATGCCTTAGTTGGCAAGCAGATGGTCATTGCAGCTTTTAGGCCCTATTGCCCATTAAACCCAGTGGAATCAGCTGTGGTGGTGGTGATGGGACCTATGCTGTCCCCCTCTTGACAGGGCTCACCACATGAATTGCATTTTCTGTCATGGTAGCCTCTGCTCAAGCCCAATTTACTCCAGTGGCTCCTTCTGAATGCTCGTGTGGATTTTGAAATGCTTGCTCAATATCTCTGCTGTATTCTGCCAAATACCATTTCAGCGTTGCTCCTCATGTCACCTGTGGCTAGGAGACCTAATGCAGCTACAGCTGAGAGAGATCTGGGCTTTTACTACAAATCTGGTCCTGATTAACCCGAGAGATTTGTGAACTGAGCTCGTGATGAATCTTTTAGCCTGGAACATCGAACTTTTAAAACTGATTGTCAAGTTTTATTCTACCAAAATCTTATTTCATCCAAAATCCTCCTTACTTGACTGTTAAATACGTCTGTGGCAGTGGGGTCTTCTTCAAGGCCAGTTTCTAGATAGAAAGGTCACTGCAAGTGATAAGCTAGTATTGTTGAGAAGCCGGAGGGGGGCAGTGCTGACCATCCCTGGTATTTCAGGTGAAATCTGTCTTGAGGGCAGCAGACTTTGCTCTGTAAGTTCCTGCAGTGCGTTGTGTTTTTATGTATCCAGAAGACTTTTGGTGTTACTGGAGTTATGAGCGCTTACAAGGAAAAACAGCAATTACATTCATTATAAATGGTGAAATACTAGGAATGAGTGCAACTTTGAATTTCTCAGAATGAAGGGTACCAGGGACTATGCTTTTAATTGTACTGCTTTAGAAATAAAGCATAGGATGTCAAAAACATTTCTGGGCTTACTAATGAAGTCCCCCAGGCACCGAGTCTGTCGCTTTGGTTGTGTTCCAGGTGTTGTGCTGCAGTGCAAGGCGATGAGCCCGAGATGCACAGCAGGAGCATTTCAGGCCTCACGATGCTTCACCTCATGAGTACAGGAACGGCGCCTGGAGGGACACACCAGGCCACGTCTTTTGCCTGCCCAGTGCTGGGTGGTTCTACCCAGACTGACAGCAGAACTTCTTATTTCATTTAGGTTTCGGTAGTGACTCGGAACGTGGATGTTTGTCTGAGGACAATGCAATAAAGCCAAATACGTTGATTTTAACGTGCTATTCTGCAAGTCAAGATGATTAGTATGATGGATCTCAGACCAGTTGTCTTAAAATGAGGAAGATAAAATACGTTATGGTGTCTAGATGTCTGATATCTTTATTTTAAATTATCTTAAACAATGAGCATCCCCGACACTAAATTGTTATAATTCAGAATAGATGAGGAGTTTGAGAGAAGCCACGTTCCAGTAAATCCTGGAAGCAGCGCAGAAAATGCAATTCAGTTGGTGATGACTATTCTGTTTCTCCAGCTACAGAAATTCACAGCCATCCAATTTCTACCTTCTTCAGCTATATTTAGCCTTTATAGGATTTGCTGGTCCTCCTGGAATTTATCCTGCTTCCGTTCTGGGAAGTTGGGTAAATCTTTACTTAAATTTCATCAGAACAGACCAGGATAATGGCAGATATCGAAGTTATTAGAGCCTGCCTCCCAAAGCAGCTATTCAGTTGTTTTGCTCTCTGGAGACTTTGTTAATTGAGGTAATGCTTTTCTTCTTCCCTCTCTCCTTCCCTCTCCCTGAGTGATTTTCTCCAAAAGCTCGATGCGATCCCTGGTGGCTAACCAGAAATTATTGGTCCTGGGAGCAGTTCTTTAGTTCTCTTTAGGGTGGAAGAAGAGTAGAATAAATCTCACGTTTACAACAGTAAAGAGAAAATACTGAATGCTTTGATTATATGCATTCTTCATAATGCTTAATTCTGTTGGAAAAAAAAAAAAATAGGAGTCCACACCTCCCTCCATTCCTGTATATGGGGTGTGCTGCAGCTTACGGATGGTGGGGCAGATTGTGCTCTTCCTCCTGCCACCGAGTAATGCACAGTATAAGTCTTGATGATACAGTATCTCAAGAAGACATCAGCAGATAATTTCCTTTAAATGTTATAGTTCAGCCTCCCAAACATGCCTAGTTTCGTCAGATAAGCAGGGGGCATTCAGTGTCAGAATGCAAATCCTTCTCCCTTCCGATTGCAGTGGACCTGACGCGCTTTCCCCTCGTGGCGTTTCTCTGGGCCAGACCCACGAGGTTTTGACCTCTCAGCCTGTGCGTAGCAGGCTGTCTGGTTCAGGAGAGATGTTATCGGGGCAGAACAAATACGAAGTAGCATCTTCACTGTTTGAGAGTTTATTGTTAAATTGTTAAAAATATTTGCTGCTAGTGCCGTCTCTCCTCCATTTTCCTTTTCTCCTGTTTTTAAGGCCATCTCAGCATGGTTTTGGTTGTCACTCTTTCCTCTGGACCTTTAGAAAATGCTTGGTTAGGTTATCTTCTATAGTTTATCCTTTAGATTTTAAGTAAATAGCTTGGAAGAATAGATCCAAACCAGCTGGGGTTTATTTGTAGCTGATGGTGCCTAGGCAAGTCTCTAGTCCATAAACTTTCTAGTCTATGTGCTCAGACCTCAAAACACATGTAGGCTGCCATCCTGCACACGGAGGTGCCAATGCTTCATGTATATCGTGGTATTCTGTAAACAAGCACGTGGAAATTCCACTGAACAGGTTGCATCTTGCGACAGACCCTCTGAAGGCAACAGGCTTGGACCGGGGAGAGAGGTGAGCTCTGCGACCCCGGCAGTGAGTTCAGTTCTCCTGCTCACCTGGTTTCCTCTCGGGCCTTGCCCTGAGCCTCAGAGGGGAGGAGGAGATGCTGATTCTGTCTTGCTTCAGGAACGTGCTGTTTATCAAGGTAGCTGTTTTACAGCAAGTTATGGGTGACATCAGTCGTGACATGATTGAGTACGACTGTACAATAGCTTTTAGAGAGGGCTCGTTTGTGTGTAGCTGTCCCGACAGGGGCTAGCATTTCTTCGCATGCGGTGGTACATTTACTGAACCCTGGGTCAGTGGGCTCCTCGGTGGGTCTGTCAGTGTTGGCTGTGTCTGACGTGCCTGTGCCAGAGTGCGCAGATCCAGAGCGCACTGCACTGATCTGTCAGCACTGGCTCCCCAGGAGCACGTGTGTAAGCACTTTTGCCTCTAATTTTGTGTTATTGCCTCTCGCTGTTATAAACTGCACTGTCCTTGCTCTCTCTCCCTAAAGATAAGGAGCTGCGAGAGGCGAGGATGCAGGGCGAGCAACCTTGTGATACAAGCGTGCAGCGGCGCAACTGCACGGAACCGGGATGTGCGCTGGTCTTCCTGCCTGAGCATACGCAGCCTTTTGGCGAGGCAGGACGTGGTTCAGGTGCTTCAGGCTTAGTGCTGGCCATGAGTCAGCCTAAAGGAGTGCCCTGCTCCCCAGAGCTGATGCTGCGGTGTCCCTGCGATGCCCTCCTGCAGCGCACTCCGTGTCTGCACATCAAGCGCTCACGCCAGCCCCGGCTTTTGTAACAGGGCTGCAGCCGTGCTGGGTGATGCAGCGGCTCCCGCGTGGCGGCGGCGCGCTCCTCCCCGAGGAGACCTGCCTGCCGCTTATGCAAGCGGTCACACTGCCGCCGCTCCCGCGGCACGTGGGGGTGCGCTTTGTGCGTGCCTGCCCGGCTGCTCCTGCCCGGGTGTAACAGGCTACGTACATAATAACGTTCCCAAGCACACGGCTGTGGAAAAAAGCTTTCTTAAACCCAGCGAAACTGCCAGCGCTTGCAGCTCGAGCCACATAAATTAAAGGAATCCCCTCCCGCCTCCGTGAGGCTGTGCCTGCTGGCAGCCAGCGCACGCGCACGCAAGCACAAACTCCCTCTCTCTCGCGCTCAGTCAAAGATGATAGAAAGTCTTCTGGGGATTATTGCACATTTGTCGAGCAACAATGGGAAGCAGCACAGCACAAATGCTCATTCTTCCTCCCCAGCGTCGCGAGCGCGGCTTTGTCTCACATCTGGCCCTGCCTAATAGCTCAAAGCCAAGAGCAGTAGCGATTTAGCAGCTTATGGTAAATAAAGCGTTATTAAAACAACTTCCTTTTTCAAGTGTTTAATGATTAAAATGGCCTTTCACCTGACATTTTGTGCTCTTCGTTGTTTCAAGTGCTGCATCTAGCAGGGGAAATAAAATAGTTGTCGGGGATAGATATTAAACTTTTTTTCCAGTTTTATCCTTGGAAGGGAAATATTGGAGAGCGTCTTTGAAAAATCTGTTGCCGCAAGAGCCTTTGCCACCCGGTGAGATGGCCCCTGCAGGGGCCCGGTGGGCGCCTCTCTCGCCCTTGTAGCCCGAGGTCTGTCCGTGAGGTGGTGCTGGCTGCGCCGTGGGGGGCACGGGCTGCCCGCACGAGGGCCATGAGCCGCAGGCAGCACCGGGGCTGCTGGCTGAGGCACTAGTGCGCTGGCCGAGGCACTAGCGCAGGTTCCCTCGTCCTCTCAGCGCGTGCAGGAGGCACCGGTCCGGTGTGCGCTGCCCCAACCTCCCTCCACAGATGGGTCTTTTTCCTGACTGAAACGGGCGTTCACTTCCCTGGGTGGTGGCCAGCGCGACTGTCGCGTGCAGGAAAGTGCAACCCAGCAAGCGGGTGCTGTTTTGGGGCAGGCGCTGCTGTTATTGCCTGTGGCACCTCTTTTCTCTCCTTGCACTTTTCCTATGGAAGATTCCACCTCATCCCTCTCCAAGGGCAAACGTCAGTGGAGGATTCAAAATGAGTTATGGGGATCGTTTCCTGTTGCCTTTCCTGTTTGTGATTCCACTGCAATTTGAAAAGTGTTTTAATTTTGAAATCAGTTGCTCACTTTCATGGTGAATACTGCAGTTGTTTGGTTGGTTCTCTCTATTATTTATCCACTTATTTAACCTAGCAAGGCCACATGACGTGCTGGTAAGATTCCAGTGAGCTGTTGTTCAATGGCTTAGACCTTTAAGGAGCCTCATAGCGCCGTATTTATCACCTGTCAGGTGGGCTCGCACAGTCTTGGCTTTCAAGTGGGTTCTATCAAAATGTGTTTCTGCTTAGATGGAAATTTACTAAATTATCCACTTAAAACTTGATTTGCCAAGAAATTACTCTTCCTTACTCCTGTCGATGGCCCATGCTGCTGCACAGGCTTGGTGTGTGCGTGTGACCTGGACCGCTTTAGGCTGGGAGCCAGGTGACACATTTTAGTGAGCTTTCCTCTGATATTCACCCTTAGTTGTGACATTTCTCCATTACCTTTGGCACGTGCGGCTTCCCAGGGTATTTTTGAACTTCTGTTTCTCTCTTAGAGCAGGAAGTGGAGGAAGAAAGTGTCTGAGAGGGGGAGGAGAGCAAAAAGCAGCAACACAGGAGGCTTTAAAGCTTCTCTAGAAGGTTGTGCCCATGTCTCAGCTTAGGTCTCGGTTGATGCACGTGTCCTGCAGTGTCCCATGGGCCGAGCTCCCACTCTTGGTAGCAGCCGCATGCGAGGAGAGCAAGGAAACAGGGCAGGTAGTTGAAAGATTATTTAGGCTGTGTGAGGAGCTGACAGAGAACGTGCATTACGAAATGGCTCTTCAGAAATGCGTGGTGGAAGCCCAACTGCTGATAAAATGATCATGAACTAGTAACTTGAAATTTCAGACAGCACAGGGAATAACAGAAGGCTGTGAAAATATCTTTCTTTTAGCCACTATATAATTTCATGCTTTTTAAAAAATATTTGTTTGTGTCTTCTAACAACGACTTAATGAAGAAAGAATAAGTACACTTAGGGTTAAAAAAAAAAAAGTCTAACAGGTCACTACATCTTTCCTTTAAAAAAAAAAGCATTCTCCATTTTTGAGATATCATATAAATATGTAGATGAGACCTCCTTAGTTGCTGCCTAGGGCTATGAACTTGCATGCTAGGGAAGAAAGAAGGAGAAGAATAATTCACTTTTCTGGGGTAATGAATCCCCCCACCCCCAAAAAGACAACAGAGGAATGGGGCTTATTGCTGCGTGAGCAGGAGGTGTGAGGAGCACGTCTTTATGCTTGTCCCTTGGGATGGAGTTGGCACGTAGAACTGTAGTGCTGGCCTCTCCGGCTGAGGTGTGCATGAACTGGAGGGGACTTGTCCCGCAGCGCCCTGTAAGGTTCCCTGCTTTGTCCCATTCTGTCTCTGCCCTTAATCCTGACCTGCCCCATTCATCGCTACTGCTCTTGGCGGCCGGGTCCAAATCCCAGCACTAACAGTGCGGCACAAGCATCTGGCCAGGCACTCTGCAGAGCCCTTTCCACTCATGGCCTGGGCAGCACTTGGCACTTAGTTAAATAAAACTCTGCTCTTATTTCCTCCTCTTGGCTTTTCTGTTGCTTAAGCACTATTATTTTCAAGTAAGATGATCTTCTTCTTTTAAAACGGTGTGAGATTGGGAGGAAAAGCTTGTGTTTTGTTTTGTTTCTAATTTTGGACTAAGGATGTGCACGTGGCGGGTTCGAGCCACGTGGAGCAGTAGCTTCCCATGGGTGGGCTGGGTGCTAAAAGGAGGGCTGTCTGGAGCAGAGTTTGATCAGTTTGCACCGCCGTGGCCTGGGCTCCCTTTCATGAGGGAAGGGGACGGCACTGCCACTCCTTGCCGTGGAGGAGTCTCCATCCGTGCGCGCCCACAGGTGCGAGTCATTTCTGTGCTCTGCGCTGTGGTTTTCCGGATGGCGCCGGAGACACTTGCACCGCATGTGAGAAACGACAGTTTAGACAAACACAGTAGTGGGTTGTGGTTCAGGTAGCTGAGAGCAACCCAGGTTTTTGTCTGCGGTTAGCAGGAAGGCAGTGACTTGGGGCAGGATTATATCCAGAGTTCATAAATCAACGTGCAGAATTATTTGCTGGCGTTGAGTGGCAGTATGTGAATACGAGTCACTACCACATTCTTTGTAAAACCTCTCTGCAGCCTCCCAGCCCCCCGAATGTGGACAGCAACACCAGAGGCAGCTCCTGATGTGATTAGCCCATCAGTCTGAGCGCTGCTGTGTCTGGCTTTGCTTGAGAATCATGTTTTCTGGCAGCGCCGAGTGTGTCTCTGTTGCCCAAGATAAATGTTCTTTGCAGAGTGGCTCCCAGGACCTCTGTGTGGCTGTATAGCAGTGAGGTGCTTAACCTGATAATGCCAAAGACAACAAAAATTGTACTACAAAGTCAACCAGGTCTTTGGTATTTTGTTTACTGGTTCATTAAGCAAAAGTGTCCTAATTTCCAAAATAATAATAATATTTAAAAAGGCAGCAGTTTGTAATATTTGAGGAAGAGCAAAACCACTGTGTGCATGTATGTGTTTATATTTGCTTTTAACATGCTATCCTCCATCTGTCCTGATGTTCAATTAAAATGCAGATAATGTGTCTCAGCTTGTAAGATGGATCGCTGCTGAAGTGGTGTCGTGTCTGGGCTAGCTTATCTCATGATAAATACCTTTGCTGTCCATGGAGAGATTAAACTTCGTGACTGCTGAGGTTTGTTTGGGGGTCTTACAGGCAGATAAGACCATGTTAGCAAAATATACCGATTTATATTTGGTACAAGACCTTTGGATGGTGTTTGGCATTGAGAAGGTGGCTGGGCATAAGCAGATGATAATACTTGTGCCTAAGACTGGCATGACCATTTCCTAAGTATTGTAATTTATTGACGGGTGTGCTGTATTGAACACATTATCTGGAGCGTGGAGATGAGGAGCAAGCAGAGTGGGCACAGGGGAACTTGGCTCTTGCCAAGGTGCACAGGAGAGTAGGAAGGAGCAGCACTAAACAGACCTGCTCCGTCCCCCTCGGACGGGAGAGATTCCCAGGCCAGAGGCTGCTGTGCAGGTCTCGGACCTTGCTGGAGCTAGCATGAAATTTTACGCTTATATAAACACAGCATTAGGATGTGTATTCCTGCACCCATGCTTACTCTCTGTTCTTGAGCTTAGAAATACACATTTTTAAACCATGCGACCCTGCTGTTGTGCAAGGGTACAGAAATCGAGGGGCAAAGGCTGGTTTTGTGTTACAATGTGCAGTATTTATGGTTTCATTTCCATTTTAAAATACCATGAAAGTGATTGAAACAGGAGAGGAGAGCATATATATGCGTGTGAGACACATCACTGTACCCTTAACTGAGAAACAAGATTCAGGAAAAAGCCTTTAAAATTGCTAAGCTTATTAAGTGTAGACTGGAGTTTCAAGCAGTTCTGCTTAAAACATAAATAAAAATTACACTGCGCACCATGTGGTAATAGGAACTATGGACAAAAAAGCTAGTGATGAGTTGTTGGTCCCTGTCTTTGGGATCTGCTCCGTTTCTATTTGCTGGGTGCTCAGAGCCCTAGGGAGGTTGCGCTTTGCCTCCAGGTTGGTGCTTGCTGGAGACAGGCCTGGCGACAGAGGGCAGGGAGGCGTTTTTTGGAAGTCCTGAGCAGTTCATTGAGCTGGAGAACCCTGGCAGAGGCCGGGCCCCTGCACCGTAGGGACCGTCCAGGCACCCTGACCGGGAAACCAGGGCTGGTCCGTGTCTGCCTACGAGTGGGGGGACTGTCAGCTGTTTGGAAAATCCCGAGGCCGCAGTCGCGGGCCTCTGCCACTGTCAGCACGGCCGTCTCAAGGACACCTTAAATTGATCTCCTAGATTTAATATTGCAGGAAAATCCAGCGCATACCGGGTACTTTTATTTCAAAACAGAAATTCAGTTTTCCTATCACTTCAGGCCAATAACATGTTTTGTGTTATTTCTGGCCATATAATACTCTGCCGTATCTGATTCATTTAATATTTATGAGAGGTATTTTCTCCCGGTGGAAGATTAGGAGGAATCGCCATGCCCTTGCCCTTGCAAAGCCCAGGCTGTCATTGTTATCATGATTATTATTATTTTTTTTTTTATCTCCAAATGTGCTCGGGGGTTCTTGCAAGCAGCACTGCTCTGTCATTTTAGTGCTATTTGCGTGATAATTCTTTGAGTAAAAGGAGCCTTTGTCAGTGGCTCCCTGGGGAGTGTGCGGTCCTTGGCCAGGTGTCCCCATGTGACTTGGGAATGTCGCTCCAGTGCGGAGCTGCAAGTGCCCCGGCCCTCCCCAGACCACAGGGAAAAGTCTTCACCTGGGTGGGGATCAAGTGCTACTGTGCAAATCTCGAGGTCTCGCTCACCGTGGAGCCTGGTGCATGTGCATGGGCTGTGCTCAGTGATCTCTACTGTTCTTTTTGTCTTGCAGATTGAGGGATTTTAATGGCTTTCAGGTAGAAGCCAAGCGGAGACAATCACAATGAACTCTATGGACAGGCACATACAGCAGACCAATGACCGGCTGCAGTGCATAAAACAGGTAAGCTGAAGTGGAGACTGCTGCTGTTGAGTGAACGCAGCCACTGCATGATGGGCTGTGCTGTGTATTTGTGCTACGTGCTGCTTGTTTGAGGGATAGCCTCCAACACGCTTTTCGTGGGGAGGACAGTGGCAGGAATGATGCAATCTAATCTGTCAGAAGAGAATTTGCTGCAGGAGCTGCTGTATAAACCTATAAGCCAACCTTTGTGGTTCACCTGGCCAAGAAATGTGAAGCTTGGAGACTCACCAAATCCGCCTCAGCTCCAAGCAGGACAGTATAGCCCTGCCCTGGCCTCCCCGGCAGAGTCGTAGTGAGGAGGAGCACTCTTGCTTGTGCTTGGAGCTAAGGAAGCCAAAACTTTGATGGGCCAGTTTTAATTCTGACCCAGAAGCTGAGCTGAGACCTACCCTTGCCTGCAAGGATCAAACTTAGATGGTGGGCATGCCTCTCTGTGCTCAGGTTGATTGGCTTGCATGGAAGGAGAAGTAAAATAAAAACTTTGTCTGCTCTTAATCTTTCAAAATGTTTCTGAATATTTTTGAAATTGACTAGTCTTTGGGAATTAGAGATTTACCTAAATTTATTATTTCACATATTAAATCTTCCAACTAGGAAGCTGGGTGAAATTTTCGGAAGCCTCTGTTTGCAATCGTAAGGGGCCCTTATATGCAGGAATTCTTGTAGAAAATGTGGAGCGTGGGCTGTCTGTGTCAGGGTGAGAGCAAGAGAATGGCTTCTTATTTTGACATTAGAACAATGTTTCCTGCTTTTATCTGTAAATAGATGTATGCATGCAGAAAAAACAGATGCCTAAATGCAAGCAGCACACAGATTATTCTCAAGTCAGTTTTCTCAAGTAGAAGATCCGTTGAGATGAACTCTGAAGGTCATCTTTACAGAACTGGTTAAAGTTTTCCAAATTACTATAAGTGTAATGTAAAAACAGATAGGCGTTGCTCATTCAGTGTTCACAACCCATTATTCTCTGTTGTCTGAGCAGTTTTCTCTGTCATACTCTGTCATTTCCTCACCATTTGGACAACAGCATGCTTAGAGACTGGAGTTTTGCTGTTTGAGTTCTGTATTTTAATTTTTTATTGATTATTATACACTTTATTGTATTTTTATCAATTTACTATAAGTTAAAAACTTCCCTGCCTACTTTAGCAGTGGGACATGTGTATATTGTTTCTTGAAGGAATGCAACACTTTGCAGCTGACTTGATGATCTTGAAGGTTTTTTCCAACCACAGTAATTCTATGATTCTATGACTTCCCTCTTCATAATTTTACTTCTATGGTAGATGCAAGCACTGTAAATCAGAGACTGATATAAAGTAAGCAGGGGAATGGTGCTGGATAGGTCTTGAATGCTAAACTAAATTCATTTTCTTTTATCTGTTTTCATTCTCTAAGCTGTCTAGTTTATTAGAGGATTATACTTCCTAGAATATGCTTTAATGTAAAGAACATAAAATGTATGTTTATTTGCTAGTGTATTCTAGCCATTTGCTAGTGTATTCTAGCTTTGGGGGATATGAAAAAAAAGTTTATATCTAAAACAGATGATTTTCTCCTTTAGTTTCTTCATAAGAAAGGACTTTGGAATAATCAAATGAGGCTAGTTCATGGGTCAGGGACCCGAATTAGGCTTCCATCCCTGCAGAATTGCTGCTAGTCTTCATCCAGCCCCAGTTTGTGGTGGCTTGCTTGCTCTCACTTTCATCGCTCTGGTGAAAGTTAATGCATCTCATCGCTCCTTAGAAGCCTGAGGGAAATGAATTTGGGGATTTCATCCCAGCTGCTTATGAACAAGTATTTGGTTCAGAAAATGCCTGCCCTTGGCTGGCACTAATTGGTGTCCTCTTTGTCCATCCTAGCCCAGGGAATGAAGAATGAAGTGACTCACAGAACAATTTAACCTTTCCAGCTGTAAGAACAAACCTTTAGATCAAGTGGAGATAAATGGAGGATGCTGCTCTTTTCCAGACCTGCCAGTTTCTGTGCACACAGAATTTGTATTATTTTAATAAGATAAAAGAATATCAAACAATATTTCTTAAAGTCTTAAAGAGGTATTTTTGGCTCTAATGAGTCCTCTGTCAGTTAAACTCCTAACTACATTTTTATGTAGTGCTGGTTTACATAGGGAGCTAGAATATCTTTCTTACACAGTTGAGGCAGAGAGGAAGGCAAGGCAGGTCAGGCTTCAACCCGTTTGTGGAACTGTCTCAGTTTTATTGCTTCCCATCTGGAAGAAAGTCCTGAGTCTTTGGGTGGCCAGGGGCAGGTGTAACCCAGCAAAGGATCCCAAAAGGGAGCATCCTTCTTGGCCGTGCCTGTGAATTCACAGTCCCTGTTTTGCGCAGACGTTGCAATAAGAGAATATTGACCGTGTTTGCCTGCGTGTTTGTGCCTTCAACTCTGCAGAAAGGCACTTAGGCAAGCCAGAGGCTGAGCACCAGAAGTAGATCGCTGAAGCCTGTTTTGTGAAAGTGGTAACACTTCAGGATGTTTGATAGGAGTAACTGGTTTTTTGTTTGTTTTCTTTTGTTTTGTTTTTTTTTCCTGAGGACTCTCTTATGAGTCTTTAAGCAGTCTTTACATAAAGACTCTTTTTCCTGCCCTCCACAAGCCTGAAACCTTGCGCTCTTCCCCTTTCCATAGCAGAGACAGACCCTGGCTAGCCCTTGGGAAGAGACTAGAGACTCTTCCCTCAGGCATTCCAAGCCGCCCGCTTGGAGACGCTTCCCCGGGTTGCGGGACGGCCGGGTCAGCGCAGCGCCGCAAGGAGCGTCCGCCTGTACCCACAGAGCCGGGGCGCGCGCCGTGTTGGGCTGGGCAGCACCACGGCGGTTTGCATAGCCTTGTCTGCGCCGATTCTCGCGGAGCGGGGCTCTCCTCCCCGCTGCTCGTCCTTGTCCCCGCTCCCAGCCTGCGCAGGCCCCTGGCCCGGCGCGGAGCCCCGTGGCGGCGGGAGAGCCGCCCTCCCCGGCGCCCGCCATCCACACGTTTTTATAACCTTGCTGGCAGCTCGTGTAGCCAGACTGAGAGCTGTCTACCGCCCGCATCGCCCCTCACCCCAGCCCCTGGGAACGCTATAAATGGTAATCCATGTGCCGCTTTAGCAGGATCAGCTTACAACAGGGTCAGCACAGGCTGCTTTCTTTCCCAGCTCCCTGACTTGCAAGACACCCACGGTATCCTCGCCGGCTCCTCTTGCAGGATCAAGGTCCTGCTTCACTTTCATCTTTTCTAGCGTTTTACAGCTACGCAACCAAAACTTGTATATGATCAGCTAGTTAGGAAATGAAGTGTGTGTTAAAAACTGCTTCAGAATAGATGAAAGGGCAAACTGAAGAGGTGGCTGTATATTTACTGTTTAAAAAAAAAAAAAAAAAAAGGCAGCAAGCTCCTGTGAAAAGCTGGAGCAGCTTGTGTGGTCTCCTTGTAGCTGATTCTTTTGGTATTTGTAAGTGCCTGTGCTTTAAAATCAAACAGCTTTCTCAGCGTTCAGTGGGAGAAGCCAAAGCAGCAGACTCCCCCGGCACGCGCCATTAGTTTGCCAGGGCCAGACCGACGCGCTGTGCGCGGCGAAGGCGGCAGCTCCCCGGCTGGTTTCGCGGCTCTTTGTGCGCGCAGACACCAATGCTGGACGATTCTGTGCTCGGCAAAGCCTGCTGGCCCCTGAGAACGGGCCTGCTTGGGCTCCGTTCATCCGCAGGGAACATCCTCTCCCCGGGGCCACAGTCCGGCCCAGCGCGCAGGCTGCTCCTTGGGCTCTGTGTGCTGCCCGGCGCTCCGGTCCTGTGGCAGGTCTCGGGCACTGATTAAAAATAAACAGAAACGTCTGACTGCCCCTCGTGAGTGCAGTGGGTTTAGTGAAGCACCGCTCGTTATTTTCTGTATATGACACATGCAAATACATAGTGAAATCAGTGTGTTGTGGAATATCTCCTCTCCTCCCCACCTTTCCCTACCTCCTAATCGGACCAAATTTCAAAACGCTATTTTATATCTGGGGCCTTCTAGCTTTGTGTGTGCTGCTGGTGTGAAAGGTTTCCATTCTTCTCTCATGAAAGTCTTGAAAGGAAAATCTTCCCAGAAAATCCTTCTGTATTTAAATTCCAGGGGAGCCACCCCTTGTAAATAGGTGTATGGCCTCCTCCTGCTGTGCCAAGAGCTGTCCTCGCGGTGCCTGCTGGTGCTGCGCTCAGATCTTAGCAATGGGTGAAAGGGAAGTGTGTGGAGATCCTCTGATGTCAGGAGCGTTCGGTGATGGGAACGCAGGGCTGTTCCTGAGCTTGGGTCGCAGTGCGTCAGGGAGCGTTGGGCGACGCGCTGTCAAGTGATGTCGTATTGAGCCCAGCCCTGAGCCCGGCCTACGGGGAGGTGCTCATGGCACTGCCGACTCCCAGCAAGTTCAGTGTTTCTTCCCTCTTCCCACTGCAACCGCAGTGCTTCGTTGTGCCTCGCTAGCCAGTCAGAAGGATGCTAACAGTTGTGATTGCTGCGTGTCTGTGCTCGTCTTTCCTTTCTGAAATTGGAAACAAGCAGTCCCATTTCTCTCCTCATCCAGCAGCTGGGTTTTGGTAGCTGGCACTTCAGAGGAAGAGAGAGTTCTCTGGCTATTTGCATACCTGGTAGCGTTTAACCCTGAAACAAACTCATCCTGCTTTTCCAAATTATTTTTGTAGATTCATGTAGGTGCTCAGCAGTCCTAACCGTAATGACATTTTTAATGTATTTTGGAGTGGTTGATATGGACTGGTATGAACTTGATCTGAAAAGGTTTTAATGAAGCTTCATAAAAATTTCAGTCTTCATGAATTTTGAAAATTAGCAGTATGGTTATGAAGGGTGTATTTACTTAGAAATGCATACTTTTTGGTTGCAACCTAGGTACATGCTACAGGTTTTTTTAGGACTTGCACATGAAATAACATGCAGCAGTGAGGCTGATGGCGAAGTGATGCTTTCTTTCCCTGACAAGGGCACTTGAGAGGCTTAAAATGTTACAGTTTATTGGTTGAATGATCCATCACTGCTGTGTTTCATTGCTACCTTTTTCATTTTTTTCCTGCGACCCATAGCTACAAATTCTTTGTCAGCTTCCTTGCTCGGTCCGCTGGAACATCCCTGTGCGGGAGCTAGGTACGTTCGCGCACAGCTGACGTGTGCGCAGCTCTCCGGCTGCACGGGCTGGTAGCAGCCCTGCTGCCATCTGCGTCATTGGTTTGTTAGTAATAGTCACGAGTCTTGAGCTCTGAGTTATGCTGCTGCTTTCCATGGGATCCGGAGGACCCTGCCTGTCTGTGTGTCACCCCCAGTCTGGTCCTACCAATACGGTTGCTGTATTGGTAAGCAAGGACGCACCGTTGAAGCTCCTGGCGATCTGGCACATCGCTCTGTGGTGTCCCCGTTTCAGCTGGGCACCGACCGCGAGGTTCTCGCTCCGTGGTGAACGCGTGATACCTGGTGGCACGTCTGAGGCGCCTGCCTTGCTGTGTCTGGCGCTCCCTTCATAGCTGCGGGTTTCCTGCTTATTGCCTTGAGTGCAACAGCAGCCCCGCAGCAAATGTGGCTAGTGCAGCACTTGAATTTAAGGACCGTAGCCCTGCCTGGGAAAGGAGCTGCGGGGAGGGGGTGGCTGTGGTGCCGAGAGCCCTCGTCGCGCAGGGCTCCTCACGCTGTGGGAACGGAGCGCTCCTGGCTCGCTGAGCGCGCGGGGAATGCACCGCGGGCAGCACCCGCCAAGGGAGAGGCCTGGGGGCGATAGGAGGGCAGTGCTGGGGGAGCGGGAGGAGCCTCCAGGCTGGGAAGTGTGTCCAGGTATGCTGTGAGTCAGCTCTTACAGGAGCCTGTTTGTTACGGTGCTTGTGCTGCCGTTATACACGCCGTCTCCCACACGATGATTAGTGTACCTTGCTTAAACCTCTGCAGATGGAGCTGGCTGAACGCCTGGGAAACGTATCCTGCTTGTTAGATGAAAATTTAGTCAGGTTTCTGTCCTTTTTATGGCTCAGATCGATGCAAATGTGCAGACTGCTGATGTTCATGGATTTGCCTATGTGAACATAGCTGCTCTTTTTTACTGTTGTTCACATTATACTTCATCAACAGATTATGCTGGGAAAAGCACAAAGCAGCTGATAAGACCGTGTCTGCCATGAGGGGTTTCCTGGCAGAGCAAACATTTCTCTCTGCCTCGTTGGAGGACCTGATTTTGCCAGCAGAAATCTGCTGACATAGCACTGACCCGCTTGAAATCTTCATGCTCTTGTCCTTTCTTCTGGGCTTTGCAAAAATCCCCATACCACTCCAAAATTGTTGTCTGATAAGGATTTATATAAGGTGCTTCTGTATGATCCATCTTGAGAAAAAAGAATGTGTTTGTCAGCCCTGTAATTCTGCGCCATTCGGGGAATAAAAGGGGCCTTCAGAATACCTGCGGAAGGGTGGCATTTCCATATGGCTCTTTGCAAGGCAGATCAGGGTAAGGGAAATGCTCAAGCAAACATGAGCAGCTACGTATTGCTTTGCAGCAGGATGAAATATTTTGTCCTTAGCTGACCCAGTCTGACAGATGTAGATTTTTTTCCTCTTCTGTCTAATTTGGGCTGTTGATTTCTATCTGCTGAAGATGATGCGAGAGAGAGAGGTGCCCTTCCCAGAAAGGCATAACAATATGGCTGTAAATGGGGAGTGGTGGACCCTTCGGAAGAGAGGAGAAGGGTCACTGTGGGGTGCTTTGCTTCCTCTTAGATCGAGCAGTTACAGGTGCTGAGAGGAGATGCTGCTACCAACAGCAGGTCTGCTGAAAGAAATGATTTTTTTCTTTCAGCAGAAGGTGCTGTTTTCCAACTCAAAGTGTTTTTATTGGGTGGTTCCTTCACTCCCTTTTTTTTCTTCTCTCTCTTTTTCCTTCTCCTATTTTGATATAAAAGATTCCCTGTTGGAATCAGAGTCTTCAGGATTCTGATGTCAGACTTGGGCTGTTATTCTAGCTCCAGCATGCTTGCCAGAGCAGTAGGGGAACCGTGGCAATGGTAGGGAAGCCTCTCTCCTGCCTGGTTTAAGTGCACATCAGCCGGTGCTAAAGCAAGGAGCAATCCTTTAAGCAGTTCAAGCATTTGGTATTTTAGGCTGATAATATTTTAGCCAGCTGGATTAGTAAGTAAGGATTTTGTTTATTGTGGCATTAAAGCACTAATATAAAAGCAAGGGAAATGCTATGAAGGATATATATTTTGCCCATAAAAAGCTACACAGATAATTTAGAGTCATATTAAAGCAAGCTCTTGCAGGGCCATAAATAACACAAGAGACCTGTAGAAACCTTGCAGAAATTTTGGGACCCGGTATTCCTACATAGACTGGCTTAGAAACTCATGGGTTTTTCTTTGGAAACAGCAGGATTGGAAATGAAATGTTATGTTCATTTTCCTGCTATACGTTTCTGGGAGCCAAAGTAAGCCTGAATAGCAGAAGCTTAGGCCACTTAGTGTGAGAGCGCTTTAATTGAGTAGTCTGTTGCCTTAAAAGTGAATCTCTGAAACTAATTTTTGGAAGGTATTTGTTGCAATTCTTACAGTAATAAGTCCCAAATATTAAATTATTTCCTACATTGTTTTGAAGCACATATAAACTCAGAAAAAAATGGGAAAAGTCTTTTAGATTCAGCTGAATAAACTGCCTTTCTCTAAAATGTAAGTAAGGAGCCACCCTGCAAACATTGCTCTCCTGTGATTTGGGTGACCACAAAAGGTTGTCCCCTTTGGAAATAGTGAGATGAGAAGCAGCAGTAAGAGGGGAAGGTGGGGACCCGAACCTGCATGTGAGGGTCCCCGCTGTACTCTGCAGAGCGGCACATAACCGGGGAGCATTTGGCTCTGTGATGGAGCAGGAGCATTTTCAGGTGCTTACTGAGCGTTCCATGAATAGGAAGTTGAGGTAAATCTTTTAAAGGTAAATCCAACTTGGAGCAGTTACCTGAAATGCCAGCTGGAGATGTGCTTTCTGCAGCGAAAGTGGAGGCTGGAGAAAGCACGTGGAGCCGTTGTCCCTAGGGTTTGCCCCCCTTCATGGTTCCTTGAAAACAGTCACACTGCTAGGGATCACATGTGAGTAACTAGAGAGGGTCATGGCGTGATTCGAAGTTGGGGAGTTTGGGTTTGCCTTTGGATCTTTTTTGGGGTATGCACAAGTGAATGTTTCTGAACTGCAAATCGTTCCCATGCTACAGGCAATGGGACTGCCGTGCTCAGAGGTGGCTGTAGGGTTCCCTGCAGGGC
Organism: Crypturellus tataupa; assembly: GCA_034781795.1. NCBI lineage: Eukaryota > Metazoa > Chordata > Aves > Tinamiformes > Tinamidae > Crypturellus > Crypturellus tataupa. The sequence goes on along the minus strand of JAWLRI010000058.1, from coordinate 143,907 downwards.
GACCATCCAAAATCACCGGGAAGTACAAATACTCCCCTCCCAGGGAGTATTCACAGGGCCTTCCCCAAAATAACCTAAGGTCTTTGTCAGTAGCATTTATATGAAATGCATTTAATTTAATTTAATCTTGCCAAGTTTGCTATGTAAAAGGAGCCGCAAAATATTTCTGCCATAGTTGTTCCTTTTGGTTTGAAATAGCTCCATGAAGTCTTGCTGCCTGGTAGGGCCCTTGAGACTAGGTCGTGTGGGTTTTACATGTAACACAGTGGCATCGGTTCATGTAGTGGTCATTTTAGTCACCTTGAAATTCTATCTCTTTATAGATTAAGAGATTAAAATAATAAAGATGAATTCAGTTGATTAAAACTCCTATAAAAAGCGCTATGAGTAACTTACTAAAATGAGTCAAAATTAATTGGAAAGCAAAATATGTCAATGTAATGTTGTTCGACTGGAACATACTAAAGACTACTTTGTATTTTTGAAAACTAGTGTATTTATTCTTTGGAAATTTAGAAAATGACGCAGTAAAATTCCTACAAATGCATTTTAAATGTTTGGTTCAGAGTCTGAGTCGGTCAGTGTCCAAGTTGGAGTGAGAGCTGCTGCTTCCCCTTGCCGGGCACTCACAGAGTATCCTTGGGTGGCCTCGTTTCTTCTTGTGGGCGCAGCGGTGGCGGTTCCCTCCCTTGCGAGAGCGGTGCTAGCTCATAGTTCATGTCTTTAGAATACCTTGATGTGCCAAGAACTGCTTGGAAAAGACTTCACCAACCTCTCAAAGTGCTCCCCTGTGCACCTCAAATTATTCAATGCCTTATAACATGTAGATATTTAGGTGGACTCCCCAGTGTTCCTGTTGCCCTCACATAGTCATCTGTTACAGGACGGTAAGCTGTGCCGGTCGGCTTTCTTTTACAAGTAGGCAAGTAAACAAATCCAGAACAAATGAGCCTAATTTCACAGGTAAAATTTGTTAACAATTTAAGCGGATATTTGGATCACTATTCAAATAGTTCTGCTTGCAGTATTTTAAGGGAAATAGCGCAACCACTGCTTTGAAAAAGTTAATAATGTGTTGAGATATGTAGGAAACTCCTTGCTGAAAAGTGCCAAGACTGTAGAGAAGAAAGGGGTCGGTATCATTAAATCCTCTATAGGAATGAGGAGGAAGGGTAGAAATGAGGGGAAAGGTATGTATGCAAGACAGACATCTCATATATAGATGTATATGGTGGCGTCTCATGCTAGCATGTAAAAACAGGGCGATGCTGATGGGAAATGGCTTGTTTCCGTTCCCAGGAGTGAACGGACTGGCTAAGCAAACTGTCTCCGTAATGCAGCTGAGGCGCGATGCAGACTGAAGGAAGGATGGGAGCCTTATGTGGCCTCAGGGAAAGAACAAACTCCCTTTCTTTACAGCTCTGTATCTGAGCAATTAAGGAAATATTTTTCTCCGTCATTTGATTATTTTGAGTCTTTTGTGAACCCGCTGTTCACGGTGCCCTCAGCTGGCATAACGGCCCTCTGGGTGCTGCTGGTGACGGGGTGCTGAGATGGCACTCGTGTGCCCATGGCCAGGTGTGGGCTCAGGTCATTAGGTCCATAAGTCCCCCTAGTCTGAGAAGTGTGTGTTGGAATGGCAGTGGGTGGTTTTGTGGTTTTATTACCAAGTATGAAAGCTGTAAGAGAGGAGGAAGGCAGCCACGTAATCCTGGTTAGCAGAGCAAACGAGAAATCTCTGTTTTAGCCCTTGGGGCTTCTGGTTTGGTGCTTGAGCAGCAGGAGGATGAATCTGTCTCTGGTGCTTTCTTACAACTAGAGGAGAAGGTGGCAGTGATTTTCTTCCCTGCAGACCTGTGCTTAGAGCGTGCACGTACGCTGGCCTCCTCACAGAGGTCGCGGTGCAGGAGACCTGCAAGGGGGACCTAGCTCTTCAGACACCGTTTCGTCAGGGATTGCCCTTCTCTAACACCAGCACTGATCTGTGCATGCAGCCTGTGCTGACAGTGTGTGAGAAGGAAGCAAGGCGCAAGTCAGCTTTAGCGCAGGCTTTGGTCCCTTACTGCTTGCAGTAGGTATCCAGCCGACTTGCCTTCATTATAGTGACACTATTTTTTTTCTTTTTTGTGTGTGTGTTTGTGTCTTCACTTGTTTAATATGCAAACTCCTTTCCATAGTAACTGCCCTCCACACCTTATCCAGGGTATTTAAAACATTGGAGAAATGGCGCTGGTCTTTGCTCTGTAATTATTGCTTTTTTCTTCCCTTGAAAAAAAGACTGCAGTGGGCAAATGGGCCAGAGCAGGTTCCCTTTTGATAGGTAACCATGGCTTACATGGATCCTTAATTTCTCTCTCTGAGTATCTAATGCTTATCAAAACGTGAGTTTAATAAAATATTTATAAAGTCTCCAGTGAGAGGAGCCGTGTAAGTGCAAGATAATTCTATTAATTAGGGATCTCTCAATCTCAAAAACACTTGAATTTTGGGGGAAAAATCATCTGAATACAAAATGCACAGCTTGAGTCTTTTAATTTTTTTGATAAATAAAACAATCTTTGATATTGAAGGGGACTGTAGAGAATTGAACTATATATAACTGTATCTAGATAAGCACAAATCAGCATCTCAGAAGAAAGAACATAGCTCAATACTCCCCTCTATCCTCCTGAAAAAGAAAAAGTCTTATTTGTTTGGAATTGTGATTTCAAATGAGTTTTTATATACAAAGTATAACTTCTCATATATATAGCCTTTGAAAAGTATAGTCACGTTACTTGGCTATTAAAAAAATAAAAATACAAAAGCCGTCACTTTTGGGTCATGGCATTTTCTGTGATTAAACACAGCCTGGATTGGTGTCCATGTAACACCAGTTGTGCTGGTGGAGGGCAAAATCTGGGAGAAGGAAAATTCTTTGCGAGTGAGAAAGCGAAGTGGCTGCCTGTGCGTGGGAGGGGAAGGGGGGCCATGGCCAGGCTCGCACCTGCAGCCTGATGACGTTATAAACTAATAAAGCCTTTGCTAATGAATTAAAGCAAATGCCCGTTGCTGATGTGCAGCTGCTCCGTTGCTAGCTCCTGGTGCTGAGACTGACCAAATTTAGGTCTACCAGCAACATGTTTGTCTGCTGAGCAACGGCGTGGTCAGCCTTGTCTCCCCTCAGGTACTCCCTATCGGGGTGTCTGACCAAGAATCCTTTCATGTTCTTCACATGGGTGATTAATTTTCATTTCTGAGCGTGCTTCCTTTGCTAACGTGCAGGACCACACATTAGTGCTGCTCGTGTGCTGCTTCAGCCAGAGAGTGTGTAGTCTCCTTGTTTTCCACGTTGCCCTCCTCTCCATTCCCTTTCCTTTCCTCCCCACTACTATTCAGCACAACAGTACATCTCATTGCTGACCACAAGCATGTCCGGATGAACGTTCAGGCAGACAAAAAAAATAGTCGGAATTACCAGATAGAAGCTGCCCAAACAGCAGGACACCAGATACTGTGTCACCTGGAATAGAGCTGAGACACACGCAGGGTACAAGTGTCCCGTAGACATGGAAAGGAGCGGGTCGGCTCCTCAGCCGGCATTAACCGGCTTGGCTGCAAATGAAGTGTAACTTCTGCATCAGTAGTTTTGAGTATTGTAGCTTTTACATATATAGTTTGATGATAATTGGTATTTGTTTGGTTTTGTTCTTAAAACCCTTGATTTTACAACCCTATGAGAATTTTAACTTTCTTTGTGGAGGAAATCTGGAGAATGTGAATAACAACAGCTAAAAAATAGCAAGCAGATCATGTGAACTTCAGACTTGCATACATGCATTTTAAATGTCGTGAGTTCTATGCAAACCCTGTGGTGTGCTGGATGTTGGTCTCATTTTTTTGAAAAGACGGGTTTAACGTTGGCTTTCATTCCTCCTGAAGTTCTCGTCCTGCTACACTAAGACAAGCTCTACAAAACTTGGAGGATTCTGTTGTGTGAACTAGGAAAAGCCTCCCAGTAAATATGAGCAGCAGCAGAGCACTAAAATTGTTTTTCTGTGTGTGTGCCTATGTTTTAGGGAGGTTAACAAGGGGTACCAATCCTAAAAAAAAAAAAAAAAGATATTTCTGTGGGTTGAAATAATCAAAAGTACCGTTATGTAAAAAAGCAGTAGTTGTGGGGCGGAGAGAATATTTTCCTTAAATCTGTCTTCCTCCCACCGTGACGGCACAGCTCCACCCCGGGCGCAGTGTCGCGGTGTGCAGGACGCGGCGCGCTGGCAGTGCCCCTGCGGCCCCGCG
>JAWLRI010000058.1:93840-139526 GCA_034781795.1 Crypturellus tataupa | reverse complement strand
GGTGGTTGGGAAGAGACGTTTGCTCTCGCGTCAGCAGCGCGAGCCTGCCGCGTGGACGCGGTGGGAATGTGCAGGCCAGGCTCAGAGCACGAAAGCTGCCCTCTGGTTTGCCGCCAGGCCGGGCTCAGCACGTCCAGGAAACGTGTCCTTAGGTGTAGGTGAGCCCCAGTCAGAGCCGGCTGCTGATGCGCAGCAGCCAGCAGCGGGTTAATCCCGCAGTGCAGAAGGGGCTCCCTGTCAACGAGCTGCTGTTTTCCTTTCTTCTCCTCCGCAGTCAATTGCTCCGTGTGTTGCTAGTGTTTTCTGTCACTAATATAAAATTGCCAGGCGCGTTGATTAGTGAGGCTAGACAGTAGGCAGGGTCCAAGTGGCTAACCATGTGAGAAATGCAGTGACTGTAGGCTACTGCTAATTAACCTAGAATCTAGCAGCGTGGCACGGCGTCTGGGTGATAAGTTACATTATCTGCAGTAGCTCAATTAAATCGAGTAGTGAGACACAGAGCAGACGTAACTCGGCAAAATAAACAGACAACTTGAGTCAGCCTTCATAATTTGGTGCGACATCACGTAAATAAATGGAATAACTTGTTTAGCATAGTTAAGCAGTTGCTGCTCAAAAGCAACTTATTTGCATGACATCTTAATTTGAATAGGTTAAGTTGTGGCAAATTAGGGCTGTACCTTCAGTCTGATCTATTCCAATGAAAAGAGAAAAAAAGAAAACCTCCCCTAGAAATACGTAGTGTGTAAATCAAAATTCTACATTTGTTTTCTATAGCAGCAAGTCAGAACATATGGATTTCATGTTTAAATGATTTCACTTTCCATACCATTGCTGTCATGTTAGCATTTCTTGATCTATGCATGAGAACTTCAAGCTCCTGTAAGTGCTCTTAATTTTGACTGATGCTGTTTCCTTGCTTACTGTACTGTTCTGTCTAGGACATGCTAGCGTACATCTGGGTTGCAGTCCTCTATATTTAGAGATAAGGCTGGTGTCCTTGCTTCGTTGCAATCTGGGTAATTGGTTTCTGTCTCTAAAATTACATCAAGCTTTTGGTTGCAGGAAGTGTGCGCTTTGGTGTAGGGGTGTGGGCTAAAAGTACTTGACTGTGCTTTAGTATCCTTTTAAAAATAAGATCTTTATTACATAGGCATATTTGACATATGGGGGTCTGCCTTGGGGGACAGTACAAAGCAGTCAGCTTGGGGCCTGTCACTGAGTTTTTGATCACCTTCCAGTTGGAGGGGAGTAAGAGCTTCAAGAAGCGACTCTGTTTTGAAATGGTTGGACCCAACGTTGCCACGTTTCAGCTGTTCCCTGTAACTGCCCCTGTGGATGTGGTTTCCCCAGGTAACTAGAGAGCAGCAAAGCACGGAACAGGCGCTCGGAGTTACTGTGAGAGCTGATAAACTTGGATCCCGGTGTACCTGTGATGCCTTGCCCATATGGCCGCTCTCATTCACAAAGACGGTCTGCTCTTTTATTTAAATGGAAGTCTGAAGCCAGGCTTGGCCATGAGCAGCAGGGAGACCTTGGTGCCCTCCTTGCAGTGCAGCCCAGGTGCCAGCCCAGCCCTCCGAACGGAGCTTGTGCTCGTGGAGTTGGCTCTTGCGGGCCGTAACAGGAGCCTTCGCTCCCCGTTTGCTGTTTTCTCCATCCCCCTGAGCAGACTGTTAACAGGAGAGCTGCAAAGAACACGAGGTTCCTTCCAAGACCAAAATAAATGACTGGGAGAGACTGTCTCTTCAAAGAACCGCCTGGAGATCCCTGCAGTAGTAACTCGTCGCACACGTCCAGTACCTCTTTGAGGACATCTAGCGTTTCTGTGATTTTTGCTGTTTGGGCTAGGAAGATGATAGGTTTTCAGGGTTGTAAGTGATTACACTGGAAATTTTGGTAGGTTTTGAAATAAGGGAAATAGTGATGTTTCACTAATAGCTTTCCAAATAGCAGATGATACTGAAAACTGGTAGATAACTGGTTATTTCAGTACATTTTAACCTTTGTCTCTGCATTATATTCATGCAAATCTTCTATAATCTTCTCTTATGTGTCTCTATACAGTGTTGCTTGTAAGCATGGTGGTGTGAGATGACCCTTCCTTATATGACTCATAAGTAGTAGTTTTGAAGGTATACCAGGATGTTTGACAGCAAGATCTAAAAGAGTAAACATTAGTGGGTCTGTGTGCGTGTGGTCTTAAATCCACCGTTACGTTCTTGACTCGCTAGACCTTTTTTTAGTTCTTCTCTTCAGAATTGTCTGTTCTCTGAGTACATGAAGCACATTATACCTTAGACTCTTCAGGCTAGGTCTTGCTTCTGTTAAAATGCTGCCAATAATTTCAGCTGAAGAGGATGGAGCCATGCATGGTAAATGCTTCATAACAAAGCTGATGGATGAGTCTGGCATAAGTTCTGTTTTATACTTCTGTTCTTGGATCAAGAGCTAGGAAAACCTCTTAATTTCTTGTTTGTGGAATACTGAAGATATAATATTATCCTTCTCAAGCAGCCTTTTTACCGTAAGGATATGAATCACACTAATGCTTTTTGCTCTGGGTGCAATGTTTAAGCTGCCGATAAATAAAATGTATATAGTGCATATTTGGAATGCTTTTGTATATAACACGGGGAGGAAAGTGTGCCTGTCCATATGCTTTGATTCATGATGGATTTGTTTTATATTCTCCACATTTACTCTCAAAAAGTAAGCCCTCTGTAATATGAAGAAAAAAAAATATGTAAAAAAATATATTTTAAAATATATTTTAAAAAACAGAAAGGCATGGGATATATGATGTATCAGGAAGAGCTTCTTGCAGCATTGGTAGAAGTATCCCTAGAAGCAGCAATATTTTTATTCAAACTGATTTCCTTCACTCCTCTGCTGCCACTCTTCCTAATAAATACTCGATGTGTTGGGTAATACAGCACAGAGAAGTATGATAATGTGGGTTATGGTGTCAGGTAAGTTTATAAACTTCTAATGGGATGCCACCTTGCTCAGCACAAAGACAGGAGTGAGGGTAGGAGTTGGGAACTTGCCTTGACCAGGTAACCTCCAAAAAGAGAAGCCGAGCTCCAAACCACCTAAGCCTCCTAGGCTTGGAGCAGGGCTCTGCTCTGCAGTCTCTGTACCAATCCTGTGCTGTTGCATTGCGGCAGTGTCCCAGCCATCCTTCTGTCCAGAAACATCCCTCCAGTCCTTGTGATCCTGGAGTTGATCCTCCCAGATTCCTCCCAGTGCTACCTGGAGCCTCCTTGTAGGTACTCGTGATACAAACGCTAGGGTGAGCATCCTCCTGGCTCTGGGCAGGGATCTGTGTAGTGAGTTTGCTCTGCCGTGTCCCCGATGTGCTCAGAGGCTGCTGAGCTTGCCCCAGCTCATAAGCAAGGGCTGAAATCCAGACTCCGGGAAGGCAGGACTGCACTGCGTGTCCCTAGGCAGCAATTAGAGATAAGCCTGAGGCCAAGAATAAGCAGGAAAGTGAAATTTCCAAAAACTGGGGCTTGGCTAGTTGTGGTGTCCAAGTAGAATCCATTACAGGCAAATGTGAGGAGTAATGTTAAGGAGAAAGGAAATCAGAGGAGCTCTGCAATTTCAGCTCTGGGTGATCCCTGAGTAGTAAGTATATATTAGAAAATCAGAACTCTGAATTAGAAAATATTATCAGAAAATCGGCAGTCTACATAAATTTTAATGAGAATGAATTAAGTAGGATTTTCCATTTTTGTCATCTGATTTTGGGATTTTCAAAATGCGTGTTTTTCCTAGTTTCCAAACTGTGAATGGGTGTAATATAAAAGACTGTGTGTCACCCCTTGTGTACATTACTTACCATGTTGCTGCTGCTTCTCTTGCCAGCACTTACAGAACCCTGCGAACTTCCACAATGCAGCTACAGAGCTCCTGGACTGGTGTGGGGACCCCAGAGCCTTCCAGAGACCCTTCGAGCAGAGCCTGATGGGTTGTTTGACGGTACGTCCGCTCCTTCTGTGGTGGCAGTTTGTGCTATGTGCTGTCTGTCGTGGCCTAGGAGCTGCATTCAGTGCTACTTATTGTGGATTTTGTTTTTTAAATGTGAAAAGCTGACTGGGGAACGTGAAGGACTCTGTTTATTTGATTCCACTTCATAGCATCAAGCAATATGTGGTAACAACAATTGGAATCATAAAAGGGAAAAGCATTTTTATAGTCAAATTACTTAGAAATGCACAAGATAGATTACTCTGCACATATACTATCTTTTCATCACTTGACCTTGCCAGGTGAGTGGTCTTCATATTCAGTTAACAAACTTTTCAGGCATGTAGTTCCTTTTCCTAATTTCTAAATGGCTTTGAAGAGCAACTTGTTTTCTACAGGAAGCATACCCTATCTCCAGCTAAACAATGTTTCTGATGTGGCCCTTGGCTTAGCTTGTGCAGATATTGACTGCAGGTTTAATTCTGCCATGATAATTTCAACAGTTTTATAAACTTCAGTGTTTTTCATACCTTCATAAAGGCCAGTGTAATTCCTAAAGCAACTTTGTTATGAAGTACTGAAAATACATTTCATTGTGTACATAACAGCATTCTTACTGTTTTGAAAGCTTATTTCCTATGCTCCAAGCAGCAGAATACAATCCAAAACTGTTACTCGCAGTCAGGGATTTTAGAGAAATTCAACTCTCTCTGGAACAGGAGTGTTTGAAAGCTTCACAGCAATTGGTAGAACAAGTTGATATAAATAAGTAGTCATGAAGGAGATAACATTTTACAAGTGATTAATGAAGAGCTCACCTTTGTACCATGCTTGCCTTACCAGTACTTGTTGTGGAGGGGGGGAAGTGCTTGGGTGAGTTTCACTTCGTATGTAACTGATGGGGATAAAACAGACCCTAAGACTTAGGTTGAGCTGGAGGAATCCAAATGTTAAGGAATGGCTCCATCTTAGTGTGCTCAAGTGTATAGCATCTCTGATTTCTATGTCAAAAAGAATAAAAGCAGTGATATATAAGGAACTGTATATCATTCTCCCAAGTAGTAAAAGAATTAAAAGAGATTTAGAAGTCTTACAGTAGTCCAAAGATATGCTATTTAAAGATTTTGTTTGCAGGGTAACTTATTCTTAATAACCTCAAACATTAATAAGTGTTTATCAGATCTGATGTAAGCATAAATATATTTCATGTATACTTTATTTTAAATTAGCTAGACTGAAGCCTTGGCATTAGTGTTTGGGAAAGGAGACAGTGAACTCAAGTATCCTGTAGGCAGCTAAGCACAGTATTTCTCCACAGATCTCTGCTAGAAAGTTGTAAATCTGACCTGCGTCATCTTTACTATTTAAATCTTTCCTTTCTGCAAAAGCAGACCTGCAGTCCTGCCTAGTGCAGGGTCAAAATAAGGTCTTGACTGCTAGTGATTCACTGTGTTCCCAGAGCACAGGGAAGAGAGAAGAAAATGCTCCATGGAAAACAGAGAGGTAAAATGCACAATATCTTGTTAGGAGTTTCTTGAGATGAAACCCTCTTTTTTTCCTGACAAGAAGGAGATTTTTGTTATCTAAGTACTGTTATCATTTGAGCAGCATGTGCTGCTTTGCCTCACGTTCCTCCCCCGGCTCTGAATAACGCGGGGTGCAGTTCCCCTCTCCGAGGCTTCTCGCTGAAGGCAGTGCTGGACCGGCCGGCAGCAGCATCCCGGCGTGGGCTGCAATCTCGTCGTGTTCCCAACAGGGGAAAACACAGAAACCTGCATTGCTGGCTTAGTTTGTGCGAGATAAGTATGGAGGACTTGCAGAGAGCGTGGAATTTAAAAGGTCTATAAGTTTCTTGCTCTTCCTCTAACACTTCTTTTTTCAGTCTCTCTGAACTTGCTTATTTATAACTTTTGGGAATGATTTTCTTTTTCTTTTGAAAACTGAACACAGGTACCAGTTGAGGCTTGTTGTTTAGGCCTCTTATAGGAAATGTATGTGTCCACTTTAATTTAACAAACATGTTAGGACTTTCCAGTTCCAGAGAAATTATTCAGAAAATTGCAAATAAGTGAAAAGCAGCTGAAATGCAGGAAAGTCATAATTAATCTGACAGTAGCTTGTTTCACTGCATATTCTGTACTCTTAGGAGCCACTCTTAACTTTTTTTTAAGGTTAAGACTGTTTATTAGTGTTCTTTTTTATGAGGATTATACTAAAAGAAAAAAGTAACAGAAAATCAGTGTGAAATTCTATTCAACTCCTCAAGCAAGATTATAGTTTTGTTTTGCTGATTCTTACAATTCCAAAGACACAAAGTACCCCAAAACTTCCATAATTTTGGAATATGCTTTTTAAAACAAGTAGCTTGTGCCATCAGTATATCACTGGCATTGTATGGATTCCTAAAGGCCAGTGCATGAAGTGCAGAAAATCTACAGGTACTAAAACCACTTTCTCATAAGGCTCCTCCTCTTGAGTAAACAAAAGGAATTTTTCTTCCTTCATGACAATCTATGCTCCTAGCTATCTGAAGGAGAAAAAAAATGGGTACTAAACTTTTCCTGGAGCCATGAAAGGATATGAAGTCGACATATTCTGCTAGAGGGTAACTTGGTATTAGTAATCCAAAGTGAAATTAATGTCATGACTGCAGAAGGACAAACTCTCAAGAATGAACAAATCATCCGTTCACATACTGCAAATTTAGATGCAGATGTAATGAGGGAACATCCAGACAGATTTCTGTGGTATTAAGAATAACCAAGTTAACAGTAAGTAGCTCTGCAGGGATAGCAGATTTCTTTGTCTTGCCACAGTCATGACTGTAATATTTTTGCCAAAATCAAGCAATTAGAATTAGTCTTGTTATTACGAAAAAGACAAGCCTCTCAAAATTTTGTAACTGTGGTTTGTCCTAAGCAATGGTTCTTGAAAAGGAGTTCTGTTTTAACTGCATACCATCTTTATATCTATATTCACAGTGAGTTTCTGAGGTACTTTCTGTCATCAGTAAGTTTGCATTGCTGTTGCTGGTCTGGCAGAACTGACGAGGTGCAGAAGAAAGATTTTATAATCATTCTGTTTGGGGATCATCTACAAGGCTTCCAGCTTTTTGTATGGAATCACTGCTTTTTGTAAGCATATGCAGAATAAGCTGCTAACAGAAGGTTGCTCAAGTTGTGACGCCAGTGCTTATAGAAATCCCAGGGACTTGTAAAGGGCATCCATCAGCCAGCCAGAGGGCAGGGGTCCACAGCCACACATTCCCAGTACTCCTTTTTTCTCAGTGATTTTTTTTCTTCTTCAGAAAAAAGAAAGCAGATGAACAGTGCCCATACTGACTACTAACAGTGGATGATAGCTTATATATATATATGAGCTGTGCTAGATATTACTGAGTTACATTTGCCACTGCAGGCCCCAGTGACAGTGTATTCAAGATTATGTGGCTCTCTTGTCTCAAGACAAAACTCAGAATTTGGTACAGCAGCTGAAGTTTTGCCAGGAAAGTAGGGGGCCAGGTCTCTGCTGGAGACTGTAACAGGCTGTGTTTAGCTCGTTAAATACCTTTGTTATTTAGGTCCTTTAACTGATTCTTTCTTTGGACAGAAAATGAGTTTAGCTTGTGATAAAAAACTTAGGCTGTTGCTGCCAAGACCTGTGAGTAAAACTGGAATAATTCTGGGCAGTACAAACCGTTACCAGAGAAAGGTACAGGAGTACCGTAGACCCATGTACATCTTGTGACATCTCTGTACTCTAAAAATAAACTATTTTTTTCATGCAGTAAGTCCCAAAAGCTGTGCTGGTTTTATAAACAGTATGTGCCACTCCAAGTGTATTACTATCATGTTCAGGCAGTTCTGCAGAACTCTAATTCTACAGCTTGCGTTTTTTATGCTCATGCATTATAGAAAATGACCAAACTGAGTGAGTAATAAAAAGAAACCCATTTAAGCAGATAAATAAAAAATCAAGGAGAGAGGGTAGGCTTTGACTGTCTTGCAAGCTACAGACTGCAGAAAGATTCCCTTAAACAGCTTTCATGAAACATATGAGCAAATTTTGATTTTTCTGAGACAATAAACTCTCTTGTAATTTGTGAGGGGGAAGTGAGGTGGTCTTTTTCAACAGTAGTTATTTTGAAATCAGATAGGACTGGTAGGCCAAAAGTCAAAATATAATTGAAACTATGGGTCCTGTAAATCGTTGTCATTGCAATGAGTATGATGCTGTTTGGTATGTGACGTGAATTCTCGCGTAGCGTTACAGGGAGCTGGTTAAAATAACCTCCACAGACCAAATGCAACTGTATTTTTGTTAGCGTTGGAGCAGTTGCTGAGTCTCTGCCCACTGGCTGCTCCATTGCAGTCTCCTCCCGCTGCTCTGCTCTTGCCGAAGTGCGGCGTGTAACCGATCTCACCGCTGCCCCTCGTGCCTGCTCTGCAACCAGATGGCGAGGAGGGCACAGCGGAGGCGCGTGGACGCATTCGCACACCTGCCCTGGGCTGCTGCCAGCAGGACGGGGAAGGCGCCGCTTCGTGCCCTTGCGCAGCTCGGTCTGAGCTCGTGGCGTTCTGGTGGACAGCACGTGCGAGAAGCAGAGCTGGGGTTTGTGTGAGAGGAAAACCGGACAGCACAGCCGTTTGGGACGGTAGGAGGAAACTAGGACAGCAGGAGGTGCTTACCTGAGCTGGTTGCTGGCCGAAGAACAGAATTTAACAGAACTTCTGTTGTCAAAAATGGGATCTTTGACCACAGTGGTTAGGACCTGACTTTGTCTTTTCATCTGGAACATGACACTTCCTATGACAGTTTGCCCACAAAATGTTATGTTAAGATATTCATTAAGTCATCATTTTTTTGCTATCTTGATGCTGTTTAGATGTCCTCTCTGAATGCAGGACCAACCTCAGTGGTGAGATGGGGATAATTTAGAGCATATTTGTTTAAGAAATGTTACTCTTTAAATAATTAAAACCCCACAACCAAAACTGTAGTCAAAGTTGTACTGTGTATCTGAATTTCATGGATTTCATTTACATCTTTTGTGTTGCTTGTAGCTCTTTCTGGATCATTGTGCTACTGAAGATAGTTGCTGAAAAAGAAACATATCTGTTAAGCTGTAGAAAGTACCTGCTAAAGGTTCCTTTTTAGTGATACATGTTTTTTTTTTTAATTTTATTTCTCCTTGGAAAACCCTCAAATTGAGACTGATTTTTTTTCAGGTCATTTTAAGAACAAAAAGGCTGTTATCATTTATAAGATACATTTTTTGCATGTATCAAATATGAAAATAATTTTTTTAAAGGCCAAGAACTATATATTTAAAAAAGGCCAAAATCCTGAAACAAGATGCCTTAGCAGCAAAGTAGAGTTAAGGTGCTCACAAGGTATCTGCTGCTAAATCGACTTCGTCTGGCTAAGTTCTTGTGCTTAGTGCAGGAAAGTGTGTAATCAAAAATCACACTGTGACATTTCAAAAATCAGATTTCGAGTCAAGTTTGAATCTAGGATCAGAATGAGGGTAATTACAGGTGGAAGAGCTGGTTCTTTACATCTATGCCCAGACAAGATATAGCTGCCCACTGGAGCCCTTGAAATGTTGTGTTCAGTCTTTAAGACTTCTAGAGCCAAAAGATGGTGGAAGAAATTTCTGCTTTTCCACGCATGAGTTAAACCCATGGTTTTGTGCTTGCAGTTGCGAGCTTTCCGCTGCATGCAGGCAGCACGGGAGAGCTGTGTGCTGTGTGGGGAGAGCAGCACTGGCCGGCGCACCGCGCTCTGCCCGAGCAGCCTCTCTTGTGCCTGGGAGCGCAATGCTGCGGGCTCACCGAAAGTCTCCCCGCAGCCACCCCTCGCCCGGCTTTCCTTGCTTGAGACGGGGTATTCCTTCTGAGATTTGCTGCATTCCTAATTACAATGCTTTCTGCGTTTCTGCATCGCTTTCCGCGTGTGAAGACTTAGTGCTCCATCCGCATTGTTGCTCACAGTCTGTGAGGCCTCAGGTGACACCAGCACTGCGGTGGCTGCACTGCTCAGCTGGCGCCGTTAAAACAAGCCCCTGGTTTTCTGCCTCCAGGAGCGAAGTTCAGAGGCAGGGCTGGCCAGGAGGGCTCCCTTCCCGTGTTCACTGCTGCTGGAGGCGTGCAGAGGGGAGGAGGAGCAGTGTGAGGAGGCACGTCCGACCTCCACGCCGGTCGCTCCGCTGCGTCGGGAACAGCATCAAAGAGTAGACTCAGTAGCAGGGCGAGTAGTTCACGTGATTTGAAAGGATGGTCCTTAGACACCTAGTGGGTTGCAAGTACGTATTAGGACGGCCCTAGTTTGATTATAAAGCCTCCATAGGGCCTTTTGCATTCACAGCACATACCTGAGGTCTCTTTTCAAGCTCTGAGTTGAGAAGTTTGTTCATGATGCCGAACTTCACTGACCTGCTGCGGTTGTCAGTGCTGTTGAGGCAGCCCTTCTGCAACGAGAGCGCAAGGGTCTCAGCAAATGAGTGCTTCGCATCACAAAGATATCTTCCTCCATCTCCTTTTTTCCTTTCCTGTTTGAAGCAAATCACTATTCATGTTGCAAAATTCCTCAATTTGCTTCCTGTTTATCTGATCTTTGTGTGTTACTGAGGGGGAAAAATTACCATCTACATTGCAGAATTCTAATTACAAAATTTCTGCTGTAGTCTTCAAACTGCATTCAGATAATTTCAAGTATGCACAAGTGGCTGAACACAGAGCTGTCTGAACTAGCAATCAGATGGCATTTTTAGTTTTTGAGCAGCCTGCAAATTGAATTGGAAAAATTCATTCTGATGCCAGCAGGGGGGGATGCTCTTGACTGCTGCTGGTTAAGAGATTCATTGAAAGTGCAGCATAATGGGAAGGGAGTTGTGTAATAAGCAGCCAGATAACCCTTGATTAACAGGCCTGTTAGGCTAAGAGGTGCATCGCTCAGGAACTTGGTGGTGGGATGACAAGAAGGGCAGGGAAGGGCAGCTTCCCGCAGTGCAGTACCTGAGCCTTGAAGGATGGCAGAGGCGGGAGGCGTTGCAGTTAGATTTGGCAATTACAGGAGAAGTTGGTAGCCGAATTTCTGTGCTTTTCTTTTGATTCCATGTGTTGTTTCCCTTGGCTGTCAGTGATGGTAGGAGTGGAGCTGCCTGGGGCTCTGTATGACTGTGTCACAGTCAGTGCAGGTGACATTGCAGTTGGGAATACAGTGCTGGTCACCTTAAAGATTCATTGGGGCCATTAGATTTTCTTATTGGTAGTTGCCAGTAACATATCTGTTGGCAAGTGACATCTATACGTATTTTAAAATAATTTGAAACTTTGACTATTACCATTTCTGAATTAAAATCTACCATTTTTTATGTTTGCAAGCTCAGTTAGCTCGCAAAATATTTAATTCTTTGTATTTTGTTACCTGACCAGGTACCTGTAATCTCTAACATGCTGTCTTTTCACCCTGCTACAGAGACTTGATTTGCATTCCTCTGCCCTCTCAGGTCTTTGTTTTGAATGAATTTGTGAAGATAACCATTAGCAGTTACAAGGTTTGCTGGACCTCGTTCCTTTGAGACCCTTTAAAGTAAATTTCATCGGGGCTGCTGATGTGACTGTGATTTAAAAAATAAAAGTAAAATCTTAAAATAGTGAGAAAACATAAGCTGTGAACCAAATGCAAGGAGTACAAAAATGCATGAGTCTGCAAAGAAATGGGAGATGAAGTGAGCTGCCCCGCTCTTCACAGAGGGGAGGGAGGTGCAAAGACCCAGGCCACCGGGGAGGAAAAGGGAGGAAAAAGCGAAAGCTCCGGAGCTCTTAGAGCTGCCTCAGCTGTACAGAGGCTCTTACCCTCTCTAATGGAGTGGGTGGGAAAAAAAACTTAGGCGGAAAATGACTCTTGGCAAAATGGAAATTTAGCAAAAAATGTGTTTTCTTTTAGGCAGTCAAGTTTTTGTTGCTTTTCTTTGTGGGGAGGGAGGATTTTTCTCCAAATTTTCAAAAGAAGTTCCTTTTTTTAGAATTCAGAAATTTTAAAACCAAAAAGAACTTGTAATTTGCTTCCTTTCACATTTCTGATGAAAAACTTAAGCAACAGCAGAATAGTTTGACGAGTTTGCTTCTGTAGACTCACAAATTCAGATTTTACTTTCTCTTGCCTAGTCCTCTGCTTGGAGGGCTTAGTGATTTGTAGCTGCAGCAGCCTAGGAGCGGGCTGTAACGAGATGTTCACCAGGCCATGGGGCTGCAGTCAGTGTCAGCACTGCTCGTCCTGGAGTCTGTTTCTTCTCTCAACCATGGCAAGATACAGACCTGTGTTTTCTTTAACTGGTTTAAAAAAATAATAATAAAAAAAAAAAGGAAAAGGGAACGGGTGTCAAGTAAGAGTATAACAGATTAGGGTCCCAATCTGTTCTGTCCTAAACTGACCCAGAGTTTCCAAGCGATAGAGCAGACACTGCAGTCGTAGATGGGCTTTCATGGTTTTACGAGTGGCTCTGTTTCCTGAATTATCTTAGAGACTTTGTTCCGCAATAAATCAAGGTGCCAGTTTGGAGTCCCTCTGGCCGGCCGTGTCTCAGGGTTCACAGCCTTGTGCCTTGAAGTGAGCTCCCCGTGCGAGCCTGCCTTGCTGTGCAGCTTGCGCCGTGCTCGCTGCTGAGCAGGCCTAGCTGCCTTTGTTCCTGTCTGTTTCAAAATACGCAGTTCAGCAGTAACCTACATACTTGGCATTCAAAGCAGAACCTGGGAGGGCCCTTTCTCCTCTATTTTGCAGACCCGAGCAGCACTCCGCGGTGAGTTCCTGTGTGATATTACGGAGCAGGGTGCCGAAATGAGTTTATGCATTAATGGGACTTTGCCCTCGGGAGCCTTTAACAAAATCTTTTATTTTTAAGGAGCTGCCTGTGCGTTCCCTGCCAGTCCTCCAGCCAGGAGCACCTGTGCGTGCCTGGATCGCGCTGGTAGGGGACGGGGGCACAAGTAGATTACCAAGTGTGGACGTGTCCTGCAGCTCTCAGGGTGACCCAGCACTTCCACTCCCATTGCTAACGTCACACGAAAGACAAGTATTTGGCGGTACTCCTGTTGAGGATTTAATCCTCTTGTTAAAAGTTTTGATACAGAATCTTAACAACTGGAACTGCAGCAACTATCAGACTGCTATATGTAGTGGATTAGCATTTAATTTACCAAGTTGGAAATATTTATTGATTTATCAAAAAAATTTACATCCTTCCTCTAAATTATTTTCCCTTCTTTGTATTCTAGAATTTTGTATCATTGTAGTGATTGGCAGAAATCTCATTTGTTTCTCCTAAAACTCTCTGCTGCTCAATTTTGAGATTGGCACATGTGTGTTTAAAAAAAAAAAAAAAAAAAAAAAGTGAGGGTTAGGAACTCCCACCTGATAAAATCGCATGAATCTATAATTTTTGAATTAGCAGAAACAACAGCAAATAACAAAAATCTGTCCAAGAACCTTAAGCATTATCTAGGGCCATTCTTTTTTAGAAAGAAATCTAGTTCTTTGGTGTTAATTAGAGGAGGTGGATACTGGAAAGCAGTTGGGAATAGAAAGGCGCACATTGCAGTGTTGAGTAGGCAGGACAGACTGGGCATTTCATCACTGTTTGTAGGTTATCACAAATCCTGGTTTCTCACCGTTCTGTCCTGCAGCTTTTTTGGAGAGCAAGTGCTCGCCACAGATAACTGCACACTAATGTGGACTGTCATTAACTTAACAAGGGGCTTTCAGACGGTGACAAGGATGGAGAAAAAGGGTATTTCTTTCTTGTACTGTAAGCTATTTGGGGTGAGGCCTTTTATTTCATGCAAGGAGATGGAATTCATCCAAGGATTTCTATTTCCAGTGGAGCTCCTTGGCCAGTGTTTAAATGCAAAACAATAATGGTAATATTAGGAATACCTGTTATGTCTGCTCTCTGAGTCTGAAGTTGTCCTGTGCTGCTAGAAAGAAAACATAAAATCTCTGCCTTGTAGCATTGCCACATGGTTTGCCAAAATGGCCACAGTATTGCTAATACTACGTGGATTTTTATGGGGATACATTCTTGGCTGATAGCTGAGTCAGTGGCCTGGAGAAACAGTTGATGCTTCTCATCCTCAACTTTAGTGTTTGACTTGCTGAGTTTGGTAAATCCTACCAGGAATTTAGATTCCTCCTAGATTAGCTTCCATTTACAAGGAGAAGTCAAAAAAATCTTTTTTTTTTCTGTATTTAATGTATTTGGCAAATGCTTCCTGCACAGAGCTATTTATTCTAAAAGTAGAGCAAAGTGCTTCCCAATATAGTATTGTTGAAATGCAGCAACTGTGACACTGATCTCAGCGCAGCAGAACACTGCACAGCAACGAGGAGAAGGGCATTTTAACCTAAAAAGACTGGGGCAGTGCTCTTAAAAACATGGCCAGGAACTGTTCGTGATAGACACACATGGGTGACCTAGGTGACATCCCAAAGGCTAAATTCAGTATTATGTGTAATATTTGTATACAATCTCTTTCTCTCCCTTTTTTTCCTTTTTTTTTTTTTCTTTTTCCTTTAAAGCTTTTTTCCTCCAAATTTCATGGAACTGAGAGTTCTTTCTCCTGGCAAGTGGTCAGATAACCAGATCACCAAAACAGATTTGTGTGTTAGCTTTGCTGTGCCTGCACTGCCAGTGGTTTGAGAACAGCACCTCATACCCGGCGTGTGCGGCGGGTCCTGGAGCAGGGGGTTTGCTCACAGCCCGTGTCGACACGCAGATGAAGGCAACTTTGCAAGGAGCTCGGCAGCACCTAATGAAGCTTTCTCTCTTTTCTTCTGCAGGTGGTTAGTCGAGTGGCAGCTCAGCAAGGATTTGACTTGGATCTTGGATACAGGCTACTGGCAGTATGTGCAGCCAACAGGGACAAATTCACTCCAAAATCAGCTGGTAGGAAAAGCCTTTTCTGGTGCATCAGTGATGCTTGGAGGGTGGTAATGTGGATAAATGCTGTCAACTACTGTACTGCTTTAACAAAAAGTACTCTTGTGGTATTAGTGCTGCAGATTTTAGTATTTCAATGGCATGCTGTTTTATGGTTACCTGACTTTGCGAATTTGCCTTTTTCCCAATTAGTGCCGTTCATTGCCCTGTTTAATCTTACCGTGAAGTGTTGCCTTCCTTGCCCCTGTAGAAATAATGATATCTCTGATATCCGGTAATTTCAAGATGGAAATGAACACTCTCAGGCCCTTCTGTCTTGGTAAACCATCTTGCTGGCTGATTTTTCTGTCATGTGTCAATCTTTCTTAATCTTTCATATCCAATCGCCAATGCGTCTGTTGCCAAGTTTTTGTTCCTTGGACTGCATACATCTGTGCAGATAAGTACCACAGTTTCTCACAGGTCTAGTCATTAGCTCTAGAACTTTGGGCCAAGAAAAAGGTGGCAGTGCCACTGATATAATATTAAGTGGCTGTTTTTCCAGTATTTTATGTTGTTAATCTGTTATAGTGTTCTCATTGAACAGCAGTATTTGACCATGATGTATCGCTATTGCTTTTCTGCATAGCAGAAGTGGAAAATGCACTTAGGGGTCTTTTTGCTCCTCACATGTTTTATTTAAGTAGAGCATTTAATTCTGGTGCTTCTTTTCTTAGCTGATGAACGTCAACATAATGTGCACTAGCTTGGAAAATGGGCAGATAGCTCTTCCATTCCAGACTGAGCACAGCTAACTTTTCTGCCTAGTGCTAAACTGGTATGCAGTCCCAGTTTTAGAACATCAGAAAAGGTTACCTTTTCCAAAACAGTAATTTGCAGTCAGATAATTGGGTCTTAATAATGCTTCTTTTCATGTTTGTTTTCAGTTTTTATCAGTCCCTTTCACTCATGACTACCTTTTGTTCTAAGTGCTCCAAGCAGCTCCTCATGCAAAACGGGCCCTTGCGGCATGGCGTGTTCACTGACTTACTGACTTATCTTTTGTGTTGCAAGGGATTATTAACTTTGTTGAATGTCCAGTAAATTGTTTGATTTTCCTCTGTGAAAACTGTGTGGATTGTAAAGCATTCAGTTGACTGTTCTTGATCTTTTCTTACTGAATTCCTGCTAATTGTGTCGAATAGTTAACTATCAGATCTCTTTCTGGTTGTTTTTTTTTTTTTTTTTTTAAAAGGCTTGTTTAATGAGGATTTCCAACTATGAGTGCTTTAAGTGAGACACAGTAATTTTATTTCCTTTTTAAAATGTATCTGTTGAAAGCCATCATAGCATGTGTCTGCCAGCTCTTCCCGAAGTGAGTCTCCATGCGAGTGTTAATGGAGATGATGCTTTCAGTCCTGGGATTTGCATGGTCCTTTTTCTCTGAGGACGTGGACAAGAGTCTTGAAAACCTCTGGTCAACCTTCACTTTCTAGAAGACCTGAGTTCACTGTTAGCTTTGTAGTTTTTGATAATTTGATACTTAGACTTTATCTCTGCATGTTACTCTAGCAGTCTTTTCATTGCAGTTGACACAATACTTTGAAAGTTGATAATGAAATTTTAACTTGTTCTCTCAGTATATTGAGAGCCTATTTTTTAGTGCTTTGCCCTGTTGCCTATTTCCCAGTTGCACGTACAACCGTTTTTTTCCAGTAATCTTAAATATACGGTTTCAGAGCTATTTTTGTTTCACTATGTGCATACTCATTTGACTAGTTATTCTTGGATTTCCTCATGCCAATCCACATCATATTTTTAAGTGCTCTTGTTGTCAGTATTGATTAAGAATTCGTAATTCTGGACATATCCTAACATATTTTGAGATATACCACACAGCTGCTACGCCAAAGCCATATTCATATATGCTACACCATATTCATATATGATCTGTGGGAGCTACTGCAGTGAACAGGAAAAGCAAAAGTGAGGCCATTTGAGAGCATCCTGTTTTTTCTCAAAGGGTTAATTCCAGGATCTGAATACGTTACTGTTTTATGATTTCTAAAGCAACTCTGCTTCCTCATGCAGTTTTCATAAAGATGTTGAGATTGCTTCTCCTTTTGTGTATGCTGTCTACATCATTGAAATCTGCCTCCATGGTGTGCTTAAGTTGTTAGCAGGGATTTTTGCATGTTTTGAGTAACTTTTTTCCTGTTATCTGTGGAAAGACACCTTCAACGCTTCTTCCAGTCACTGAAATCTCCTGATGCGCATTCCAAATGGCCTTATTTTTTAATGATTAAGTGTGTGGTGTTGGGTTTTCCTCTTCCTTTTGGCTTCAGAGTTCCAGGGATTTACACTGGTTTGAGGTCATTCCTCCAAGCATGAATTAAATGCTGCCAAAGCCTAGAAATATTTTTAAGGCATACCGTGAGGTCTTGATACTGTGAAATATATAGAGGGAAAAAAAAAACTCTTTTTTTCAGTTAAAACAAGTTTAAATTGCTGAATATTGGGGAAAAATACTTGCCCCAAATCCTTTTAGTGCCCATCCCCTATTAGTGCGTCCTTGCGGCCGAGGACAAGGCTCGTCCCCGCGCGTTTCCCATCGCTGGCTGCCGAGATGCTACCTGAAGCTGTGCCTTGGTGCCCGTCTCGTTTCACTTGCCCCGTGAGACAGCTGGTAAGAGCTAATCGCCGATGAGAACGGTCCTGGAGGATGCCCTGAGAGGTGGCCCACGTGGCATGCCGTGTGCTGCAGAGCTGTGTGTGCTCCTGAAGAGCAGCGATGGCTGCGTGGAGGGCTGGGCCTCTGCCCAAGCGCCTGGGAGGCAGCGGTGCCTCCTTTCCTTCTTGCAGGGAGGCCCGCGCCGCGTTTCCCCCCTGAGGACGAGTGACAAATCCTTTGAAGCCTGGCGTCTCTCCTGCGGTGACAGCTCTCCCGGGCTCGCCACGGCAGATCCCTTGGGCTGTTGTGACACCTGTAGGACGAGCCGCCCTCATCTGCCCGCAGGACACAGCAGCCGGCGTTGGGCTGGGGGCATGGACATGTTGGAGGGCTCGGTGCATGGGGCTGTACCCTCCTAAGCTCTTCCTCATCCCTGCGCTGTTGTGTTTACTTGGGCCTCTAAACCCCCTGTGAGCACGAGATCTGCTGCTTTGGTCCTTGTTTGGTAGCTTTATTGTAAGACCTGTTATTCAAATAAAAAGGAGATTACAGATCAGTATTTCTTTAAAAAACGTTATTAGAAAGGGAATAATTTCCTCCCCTGACATATTTTTTAAGTACTTTATGAAGCTACTGAACTTTTTTTGTAGCTCTTGTAGCTACTTCTGCTTTTGTCAGGAGGCCAAGCGGAGGCCAGGCAAGGGGAGGACAGGATGAGATCATGCGGGGAGCTCTGTCAGAAAAGGACACTGTTGAGTATCTGTGTAGGAGAGGAAAAAAGCAGCCCGAGGGCAGAACTGTGCAGAAATAAGTGCCTTAGCACTGGTGGAGAAACTGCAGCAAACAAACACTGTGATAGCCCGACGGAAAGCTAAGGGTTAGATCTCTGATAGCAGAGAGTGCAACCCCTTCTGTTTGATATAGCACAGTTACTGGGTTGTTTTCGGGCCCCTTAGGCTCTCCTTGTTGTGCTTTTGATTTTGCATTTGAGGAGCAGTTTTACTTATTGTATATGATATATAAACTAAAACGTTTGCAATGTTTGAAAATTTTACATTAATTTTGTTTCCTTGAGCTTCTGTCACTGAAATGTAACTGCAAAATACTAGAATGTTCTTAGTGGATCTGATACCAAAGAGAGACAGGTATTTCAGCAAGACTACTGGCAAATTGTGGCATAAAAGCATCAAAAAGGGATGCTGAGACGTAAAACTGTGTCCTGATTTAGAGTATAATGGATTAGGTAACGTGTTTTAGTGCCATGCCTCAAAACAATAGTATAGATTGGGTAAGGAGTGTGTTATCAAAGTTTCTAGATAAGAGAGAAAAATAAGAAACGAGGCTGCAATACAAACAACGAAAAGGTAGAAAGTAGGGATAATCTCCAGATTATGGGTGATCATAAATCTAGATGAAAACTTGGACTAAGTTTCTAGTAATTGTAGTTGTATTTCTAGTAAATTGCTTGTAATTTTAATGATATTGTCAATGGAGACAAAGCAAGGTGGGTAGAGGGAATAGCAGTATAAAATAAGTATTACTGCAGCAAAGGCTGATGATATCCTTCCAGCTTGAAGGGACCGAATGATAAACATGTCTTCATTTGGAAAGAAAGAGTGTATGAAATGTCAGTCTCATATCTCACACCAGAGGTTTTCAGCAAGTCAGTCAAGGCAAAAATGCCCTTATGTGCCTGGAGAAGAAATGCAAATGCTATACCTCCATTTGAGAAAGTAGCTGATAAGAAGAAAGGGTCGTTGGCTTTAGGGGAGCAGAGTAGAGGAGAGGAGAGAATGATTCATGAAAGGAAAACTGAACAGAGTATGAAATACTTGTAGGCACCAAAGAATTAATAGTTTGAAACCAGAAGAGCTATGGAACTGAGTGACTGTGTTGGCATAAAAGCAGATAGGTGTAAATTGAATAAAATTTTGAAATTAGGAAATTCTGAACTAATAGGGCAGTTTGATTTGGAATAGCCTTTCAATTAGAGTGACAGTGGAGAAGGAGGGAGCAGAGGAAATGGAAATGGAAAATCCAACTGCTTTTATGAAGATAAAGCTCAATCAGTCTATGAAAGGGGCTTTCTAATGTGGGCCTTGATGTACTGAGAAGCTGCATTAGGAGCATCTTTTATCTGCATGCTCCTTAATTCTTGCTACGTTTCCATGCAGACAGCTGATCCGCTGATTCTGCCTTAGACTTAGTGTCCTAAAACTGTCCACTTAAAACACCCTTCATTAAAATAAAGGCAGCATTTTCTTTTGACTGTTAACTTCCAAAATAGCTTTTGAATCTGAGGATGAACTGGCTTTTAGGTGATTCCTGGCTTCACTTGCTAGCTCTTAGTGCAGGTCCTCACTGGGCCTTGGTCCCCTTGCTTTTTGCTTTGCAGTTTTCTATCTTGGAAGCAGGGATAATAATGCACATCCCACTCCACTTTTATTTATCTGGTTTAAGGAATTCAGTATCAGGCAGGGCAGAAGCTCTGTCCTTCCTTGTAGGTGTTCCCTGGTTTCAACTGGAACACTTAAGCTCTGTTGTCACACGGATTCAACAATTCTGCTCTGGAACGTGGATTGGCAAGCTGGCTTTTGCCAGAGGACTCTCTCACCTACAGACTTAAAGTGTATATTCTGGAAATAAATGGGTAACTCAATTCCTAAGTATTTTCGGTTAAATTAAGAGATAAGCTTCATAAATTTCTTCTTGCCTGAATCTGCTCCCCAATCTGACCAAAGGCAAGCACAGTTAGTATTGTGGCTTAGTAATTCATATCTGTGACGACCACATTTATACTGACTGCAGAGCAGGATCCTAAGGAGGACTCAGTGCTTGCCCAGAGCAAAACGGATCTCCCAGAGATCTGCAGTTTGGAAAATCACGCCCCGTACTTGGAGCCTGCGCCTGCCCGGCTGCGCGTGCAGCCGGCTCGTCAGGAGCCGCACGCAAACATCTCCAGTTGGAGCCTCTGAAGAGCCTGGAGAATGAGAGTGCTCTTCCCCCTAGACCTTAAGTGCAGCTTTTCTGCTTTGCTTCCTCTGGGGTGTCTGCTACTGACAGACTTGGTGTCCTCTCTGTGCTTAGAAGAAGCACTTCTGTGCTTGTGGCTATTTCTTCATTATGCTCTGATTGGCAGCTCTTTGCCTTTAAAGTGAGTTTTAGGGCCTGGAGACATACCTATGGAGGTAGGTATTTTTCTGCTGGAAAGGGAATTGACTTTTTGGCATTCGCTCTCCTGTTCCACGCTAATAGAGAAGGCTGCATGCCTGAGCTGCCGCCACTGCTGTATTCTGTCTAGCCAAAGCACAGCTAGCCTGTGCTTTTTGTCACTTGGCAGGTCCTTGTTACCACGCTACCAGTTTTGACTTTGATGGGGGATGTAGCAGTAAAACTCTGTCACAAGGTTGGAACGTTTTTACACTAACGCCTTTTCTGCAACACTTGAGAAAATTCGCAGAGGCTCAAATATAGTAACAAGCTACTAGCTGTGTTGTTTCCCTCGTCTGTGCCTCGGATCCGCATGAGGCTGGCGGGTCCCCGTGGATGCTCACTCCGCGGCGGCTGTGACGCCTGTAGCCAAGGAGCCATCGTGCCGCTCCTGGGCACTGCCCGGCCCTGGCGATCGCAGCACGTTCTGCTGGGACCGGGCCTGGTGTTCTCCATGGAGGGTTTCTGTTGCTCTCTGTCGCTGTTGTGTGTCCTCTGCTTTGGGGACTGAAGGTTTCAGGGTAGAGGCAGGTGAGAGCCTGGTCTCGATGTGAATTACAAATCTCCTGCATTTGTTTTGAGTAGCACAAGGTGTATCACAAACAGAAAGGAAGGAGGGAGGCATGGATTTGCAGGAAGGAAGGAGGTAAACTCCTCAGAGGGGCATTTGCCCTTTACACATTGCCTTTTCTCAGCCTACAGCACATGCCCCTGCACGTGCCCCTTTCCAAGCCTCAGGGCATGTGGAAGAATCAGATCATCTTGCTCCAGCACAGCAAGTTCAGTTGCTAAATACAGTGGGGATTGCGCTGGACAAAATTCCCAATCGGGTTCTTAATTCCCGCAGGTTGGTACGCGGCACACATGCAGCCACCTGAATAAAGTTCTTGCTCCTACTACCCTACAAGCAAGGACGCTGTCCTTGTCAAACGTACTAGTGGTAGACAAGATATTATGTGTAGTATTTCTCTACTAAAGGAGAAATTTCTGTACTGAATTACTGAAACTGAATTTTTTGTGTTTCATTCTTTTAAATACTCACACTCAAATACACCTGTTAAAAGTGTGCTAGTAGCAGGGTGTTTACGTAAGAGCTCCGTGATAAATGTGTTCATTTAAATATCAGATAAAGAATAATCAAATACACCATAAATTCAGCATCATAGTTTGTTCTAATTTGTGTTTATCTTTGCCCCTTTTCAATGAGTGAGGATTCAAGGAGAAAGACCACAGAATATCAGAAAATGAATTTGAAGAGAGCTATTAAATAATATATTCCCCAAGGCGTTGCAATATTCTTCCATATAAATGTAAGTTATTTTTCCAAGAAATTCTGTAGAGATTGGTATGTTTGTGCTTGATAATACTTTTGGAGTGTTTCCATTTTATGGATTCTTTTTGTCACAACTTATTTCTAGTTTTAATAACTCATATAAAGAAAAGCATCAAATTGAGTTTCCACTGCAGATTTTCCAGATTTGGAGGTAAATACTCTCATTTTATTTTTGGATAGCCTGGTCAAAATTGCAAGAGAATTTGTTTCTCATTGGCGATTTTTTTCCCTTAATGATTTCTTATACAGCTCTTTCTTTATATTCTTGAAAACCTCTATGTATGCCAAATCACACTCTGTAGCAATTATCAATAAAATCTGAGTTGAGGAGGAAAGGACGAAGAAAGCAAGGTTTCAGTATAATGAGCAAACGAACCGATCAAGTATGAATCCAGAGGTAGAAACTACCTCTGGTAGAAGTTGCATTAAATCTCATTTCTGTGCTTAAAATGAGGCTTTTTCAGAGTCTGGATGTGCAGTCCAAGAAACAAGTCCGTGAAGTTAGGTGTGTCTCTGCTCTTGCAAGATGCCTCCATATGCACAGGTCTGGTTGGGATTTGGATTCATTTCCTCATGTTTTGGAAAGCAAAACTGATCCAGTCATAACATCCCTGATATTTTGCCTGGGATGCACATCTCCTGATTCTTCTGTGTGTATAATAAGTATCTTTGCAATACCTCTGCTGTGTTGCTGTGATTATGTCTTTCTTTTGTATTCTTACAAAGAAACATTGCTTCTTTTCATTTCTTATGTCCTGAATACCTGCTTGATTTGAGAGCTCCGCGCTCAGGCTTTTTGGATCTTGGCAAGCTTTGCAATATCCATGTTTTGTACAAAAAACAGGCTTGGGAAATGCGACCAAACTCATGGTTAAACTCAGCCTCTTCAACATATCCCCTATTTCTTTGAGAAGGCCTATAGCCAGTGTGTGCTAGGGCCAGTGAATCATGCACACTAATTTTTGTGGACAGAACAAGCTCTGGATGTTTCAAACTCTCCTGCCTGCATGTGCTGTCATTTCCCAAAGCGCCGTTTCAGGCTGCGCAGACTTGAACCTGCAGCTGCACACACCAAACCTTCGTTTCAGGTTCACAGACTGATTTAACATGTGCGGTTTCTGAAGCAGATTCTTGCAGGGAACATAAATTTAAACATTAAAGGCAAATATTACCGACTTGGCTTTAAACTCACGTAATAGATGCCTGAGCAAGGGCTGCTCCTGAGGAGACAGACTGGAGCTCGACATCTGCGTGCGAAGCAGGGTGTCTGCTTCTCGCATGATAGTCTCCCCTATGACTGTCTGGTTAGACCCCATGACGTTCATCTTGCTCGCTCTGGAAGGTAGTGTCTTTATATCGTGGAAAAAAAAAAGAACAAATGAAATTATTTACTGTATTTACTACGAAAGCAGTTCCACTAAGAACCAGAGGGACCTCTGAGTTCTCGGTGTAAAAAATGACTCACTGCTGGCCTAAAATGAGATTGACAGATGTGTAAATTGTTGGAAATTTGTGACAGTTGCTGTCTCCTACTGGGTATGTTGGAGTGATCCTACTGGCCTTTGGAAAACCAGATAGCATTGCAAATAGTAAAGGGTTTTGCTTTTGAGGGCTTCTAGTGTTACCGACAAATGTGTTTATTTTTTAATAATCAGCAATAACTACAAAAATGGTGTTTTGATCAAAGGAAAAACAACGAGACATTGTGGTTGTGTCACTGTTTTGCCCCCTTAAGAACAAAAGCAAAGACTTTGGGCAGATATTTGTTAGAACCAAAATTGTATAAACCTCCTTTCTCTGCTCCGTTGTGCAGGGCAGGCAATTGTTTTCGAATTGTGATTTAAAATTTTTTTCTGTTTAGAGAACCATAGATGAAATTGCTCAGATCTTCATCCCTGTGACCTGGAGCTGGGCTTGGTCTGACGGAGCACATGTTTGTGTAAGCAGGATGAGCTCCTATGCAGGCTAAGTCATTGCATGTGGAGGTACCATAAGTTGCACTAAGGCGCAAGAAGAGCCTCTGGGGGCAGGGGCTGCTCCCATCGAGGGGTGGCGACTCCTCCAGCTGCTCCCGCCACTCGGCAGGACCCCCTGGCTATGGAGGATCACGTAGCTCTCGCGCAGGCCCATGCTGAGGTGGGAGAGCGCGGTGAGTGCTCGTGCGGGAAGGCAGAGCGCGCCTGTAATGTAAAAAATATTGAAGGTTACGCTGGGAAAACAGAGGGGAAATCCTAAGCATGTGCCTTGGCACCGTGCTCTCGGGTTCAGTCAGTGCTGCAGAGTGCCAGACTTCTGCAGTTAGGAGCATGTTGTGTATTCCTCGTTTCTTCTTGTTCTGGTAGAATTCATATCTTGGTGCATCAGTGACAAATGTGTGTTTTTATCCAGAAAGATCTCAGTCTCTGGAGAGAACTGTGTTTTCAGATTAGGGTAGGATGGGGAATGTATTGTTCCACATTTAATTAATCTTAAACTTGTCAGTAAGATAAGCTTAAACTTTATAGTTAAATTCTATAAAATGGAAATGATGCTACTCTAAGGAGGCTTCTCCCTGTTCACCAATATGCTAATATTGATACATGGCAGACAATCCTTGAATAACAGATCATTTTGGAGATTAATTTTGAAGATAGGAAAATAAAACTAGGCTGAGATCTGGAAGGTTGATACAGGAGCTGATATATGCTTCTATCATAAAGCAAATACACGTGAGCCATGGTTGGAAGACGTCTTGGCAACTTGGAATAGCCTGATACGAACTCCCCGTGTTGTCCTGTGCAAGGAGACCCTTTCCTCTGCGGGTGCCGCTGGGTCCAGCAGCTCTTGCTGGCCACAGACCGTGAGGAGCGGTAGCCGCAGCCCTGGCCGCCTCTCTGGACTGGGAACGCCAGGCAGAGCAAAGAGCTAAGCTGTGTTGACTCTTCCTAGCGCAGCAAAAAGGCAACAAGTAGAGGAGAGAGATGTCGCCTGTGGAGCAGAGGACAGGGGCAGCACGCTCGTGTCCCCTCTGCCACTGGGACTGGAAGACTCTAGATGAGCTGAGTGAGTGTGGGAGGGTTTGAATTTGAATGAAATCAGAAATTTTACAAGGAAAAATTCAGATGTGCACATTGAGACCCAATCATATGGGAATACAAAATCCAAGGTAACGGGAATGGGATAATGTTGTTTTATGAGATCTGCAGTTAATAATGAGTCTCTCACTATGGTATGTGCAAGTTTATAAGCAAATAGTACTCACATAACCAAAACTACTAACTAAATTTTTCCTACATCTCTTTCAACCCCAATATGTCAACTTATCTTAGCAAACTAGACATCTTTAAAAGAGTTTTATTTGTTCTGTCACGTAAAGCAAATTGCCTTGATAATTTAACTAGTATGTTCTTTTACTTACTCTGGTTTTGGGGCTTCAAGTACTGGATGATTTCAAGTGGTTCCCTTATGATCAGCATTCTAAATTTCAGTGTAATTTGAAGCTGGCAGTGTAATTTTTAACTATTGTATCCACTCTTCTTTTTAAACCTCGTATCCAGTCTTCTTTTTAAAGCAGAACTTGAGTCATGTGCCAGCCATTTTTGAGTAAATGGAAGATTAGTCATCTCTCTGCATGCAATTGTAAGTAAGATTTCTGAGAAATCACAAGATTTATGGGATTTGATATAGGATTTGGTATTTTGATTTTTTTGAAGACCTGTTGGTATTTTAGCTCCATATTTACCAGCTTTCATTAATTTCCAATTAATGAAAAATGCACAGAAAATCCTTTGCAGTTCCACTTTCTTGGCGTGATTCAGGTACAGTACAGTCAAGCCCATAGGGATGTGCCATCAGTGCAGCAAGGAGCCTAAATGTGTGAGTCCCACCATGTGTTGTGGTATCTCGGTACAGGGGATCTTGGACCCCCAGCATGAACTTGGAAGATGAGAGTTGTGATAAACCGTGACGTGCTTTCAAGAAGAAGTGTTTCCCTGGGTTCCTTGCTTATTCTGAATAGCTTTCTCTGTAGTGTTTTCCATAGGATTCTGTTGCATAAACATGCAAGCAGACAGAATTGAATTCATTTCTGGGTTTTCCATCTGTTTTCCTCTTCTGTCTCCACTGCTGTATCCTTCCAAATCCACCTTTAATTGCAGCACTCCTGCAGTTGTTAATGGCTGTCATGTATTCCAGGTTTTAAAAGGCCATAAACAGAAGAATGGGCTGAAGTATCTGAGTTAAAAGGCTTGTTCAAGATGCTATCTGTGAGCTGAATACAATTGCATGGGCATGTTAAAAGAAATCAGATTTTCCTGAGAAGGTGTTTAGTGGAGCAGCCTGGCAGGAGTCTGGGCTTTGATCTTGCTGCTTTGCTGTGATGTGTGTTTTCTGGAGGCACCTACCTGTCTTGTGACCACCAGGGAATTGCAGTGTTATAGCTGTAGTTTGAATGTGTGATGTTCACGCTCTGGACATCTTTTGCACTGTTTTTTTTCTTATTTGATACTTTATTAGTATTATTTTGTGTTTGTTTTTACTTAGTTTTAGAATGTCTGTAAGAACCCTGCAAAAACTCAAACAAACAAAAGTGTTATTCACAGCAGACTGCTCTGCAAACTGCAAGAACTAACAACAGTAGAAAACAATTCCTATATAAAATTCATTTCTCTAGAAAGTATCTGCTTGCTCGTAAATTAATTTTCATTTAAACTATATGGAGCGTAACTTGTTGCACTTTAAGTAAATGCAAAAGAGCATTCTAGCCAAAAGAAGACTGACTTAAAGAAAATAAACAAACAAACACCCCACTTTGCCTAGTGAAATAACTCCCTTCTTTCATCGGCCGTCCATCCTGAAATTGTCCTCATTCAGGAAAGCTCTGAGGCCTACCCTTATCTTCTGAGACATGCGTGGTATCTCTGGCAGGTTATGAGTAAAGATGAGTTGTCTAAGTGCATTCCTGAATGAGAACCTTAGCACTAATCCTTCAGTCATTGCAAAGAATAAATGAGGGGCAAAGACAAAGGGCCAAATTAGAATCAACGAGATTCTATTCAGATGGGCTCTGCTTCAGCAAGCACATATCTAATTATAAGCACGCAAGTAGGCTCATTGACGTCAAAGTTAATTAAACTGCTTAAATTTAGGCGCATGCTTAAATTCTTTGCTGAATCAGTATTTTGGAGTCAGTGAATAACAGGACATCATTATTGGTCAGGAGCATGATTCTGTGGATGGGAAGGCGCTCAGACTCCTCCTCTCCTCCATGAGGTCTTCTGAAGACAGAAGCAGCAGAATCACTGCTGCTTTAAGTGCCATGGAGAGGGCATTTGGCTGTGTTAAAGTTTCTGAATGTGTGCATACAACACCGTAAACGCAACGTTTGGTCTCTGGTATTTTGAAGGCACCTTTCATCCTGCAGGATAGTATGGCAGGATTGTGCCTGACATAGTAATTTTCTTCAGCTTTGTTTTTTTCCTGGTGTCCTTGCAAGATAAATCTCTTTGCCAGGTCTTTGAAAGCCAAATTGCTAACTCATTTTCATAACAGAATCAGAACTGAAAAAGCACCAGGTGAGAAGGATTGCGGCAAGATGCCCGTCTTGAGTAGGAAGCTACTATTCCTCTGCTTTCCTGTGTTTCCTGATGTCATAAATAAATAACTCGTTATTTGTTGGCCTTGAATCATTAAGGGCCTAATAAGAATTTCCCCCATAGGAATACAAAGGACAACAAGATATGTCTTACATGGAAACACACATATGGGAATTCCAGCATCGCTTCCTAAATGAGCTGAGGCTGGTCGTGAGCTTTTAAGTCTGCTCCCTAAGTAACACAGGGAAGCTGCCCTCATGTGCTGGCAGGGGATTAATCAGGGAGGTACACGGCAAAAGATCAGATTTCCTCCACTTGGTACAGCTCACGCCATGGGGACTCAGGGGCTGCAAAGAAGTTAATAAAGGTATCAACAGCAATTAGTTCAAAAAGGAAAAGCAGGTAAGAGAGCTGAATAAATCAAGACTTGTGTTTTAAAATGTACTCGACATTTTGTGTGTGTTATCTTCTAATCACTATTTCCTGGTAATTGCCTGAGTCTACAGCTTAAATTTAATCGTCTTCCTTTTTAGATACCAGAAAATGACATGTGTTCATTTATGTTTTCATATCTTTGTGACTTGAAAGAAAGCAAATAAATTACCTTTCCTCTGTGACTTCTGCATCAGTTTGAGCAATAGTGCCTGAAAGCTGCTGCTTTCAGAAAACTGCTTGGTCACCTGTACAGGCTGCCTTGACACAGTTTGGGTAACCTTGCAGTTGGTATTTATCCATATCGTGTAATTCATTTCGTGTCACTATGTGATATGGGAGCTGTATTAAGTGTCTAAAATAGTGCAGGTTAAATCAGCGCTTTGATATGGCTTGGTTAGCTTTCCTAGGAGAGAGGGAGCTCCTCTTTGGGTATCTCCCATGCTCTCCTCCTCTCTCCCACACAGCTCATCACGCTGTTATAGTTAGGAGAGTGGCACCTTAGATGAGCTGCTGCCACAGCCCAAGTCATGTGTGTGAAACTAGGGGAAGGCAGCAGCCTCGTGGGATAGAGAGAAGCTACTTGGGTGGTAAAAGCCGATTGCTGTTGCCGTGGAAGGATCAGCAGGGCCTTGAGATGTCCCCCAAAACAGCCCAGCCCAAGCTGGCGAGCTGACTCTAAGGCATCTCATCGTGTCCAAAAGGGGTCATTTTTGGTAGTGTGCAAGAAATACAAAATCCTGGAGACAAGATCAAACCAGTCAACTTAGAAGGTGTGATACTGGCTCAGAGTTGTTATGCTAAGTGATTCTGTATTAACTATACCTGTGTTATTATTACTGCAGTTTTGCAGGGAACTTGCTAATGTACTCTTAAACAAAGAAGCAACAACACCAGAACCCTCCTTTTTATATGTTAGAATTTAGCCTTATTTTTGTTAATAGCCCAGTTACTAAATTTATGGTCAGGGTGTCTCTCCTCTAAATTTCAGGTTTGGTCTTTCGCATTGACAAGAAGTGTCTTGTGCACTCTGTGCTTCCTTCCTAGTGTACTTGTGCAAATGCTTCACCTGTGCCTTTCCTCCTAGCTTCGCTGTGTCCAGGATGCTTGCTCCAGGAATTAAAGGCAGAATTGTACAAATGGCATTTTCTTTGCTTCTGCCTTTCCTGGACAGAAGTGATGTTTCTTCAGAACCTTCCTACCCTAGAGCTGCTGGCAAATTATAAAGATAGTTGCCATCCCCCAAGCATCTTTCTCATGAATGTGTGATAAAATGTCTTTTCTGCCAGCCATCATCTCAGCCAGGAAAGCAGGGAAAAGCTCAGGCCTGAATAAAGATCTTTCTTTGTAGGTATTACTTCATGGCGCACGATGTGTCTCCCTAAAATCATGATTTAATTGATTTAAATATTTGTTTGCTGTTTTCTTTCTGAGGTTTAATGTTTTTATGACAGTCATATCTATATTTCATAGCGTAAACAGTATTAAACTGTCAAACAATATCCATATCACTCATCTTGCTAACAGAAGGATTGGGGTAGGTAGTTGGAGAGGACACAGTGATTTCATACGCAGAGGTTGTCCAAATGGATAACAAGTTGCAGCAGAACCTGCAATAAAAGAGCCTCCGTGAGCAGAGTGCAGTACTGCAGGATCAGAGTTACAGCTGTGGCTTCCTTGAAGCCTCATCTCTGCTTTCTTCACAGCCAGCTCTCTGGGTTTCCTTTCTCACTTACTTTAGATGCTTCAGAGGGAGGGAATGGCTTTTGCAGCCAGAGTGCAATCTGTTTCCATGAAGCACTTTGAAATGCTCGTTTGGAACCACCACAGCTACAAACATGTATAAGAACCATCAGTCAAAGACTCATTTACCAACTAGCGGAGTCCTTTGAGGAGCAAATGCATTTCCCACTCTTCATCCTGTTCCTTTCATGGTCTTTTCTTCCTCCAGGGTTGCTGTTCAGGGACGTGCAGTAGAGTCTGCCTTTTGTACATGTGTCTGAGAGGAGAGGGGCACGAGGGCATCCCAGGCACTGCAGGAAAAAAGCAGATCTCTAGTCTCGAGTGCTCGTAGCAAAGAACCATGCAAAGCGTACGTACGTGCAGGGGCTGTGCAGGACGGAGTGCTCCGGCTACTGGTGAAGAATTTTCTCGTCAAAGAGGCTAATTGCACATTCTTATTAGAGAAACTAATGTTGGGTAGCTACAAAAAGCATTGCTTTCTGACCTTTAGAGCTGTTACCTCCAGGGCAGAGCGAAGCAGGATATTTCCCTCGCTATCGACTGTGACATTTCTGTCCTAAAAATAGATCACTACAATCCCTTTCTGTTTCAAATGGCACCCTCTGTGAGTATATAGTATTCACTCAGGTCCTGATTTTCGGAAGTGCTGGGTAGCTGGGTATGTCAGCTGGAATGCTGAAGCCCTAAATTTGGACTTGTAAGGTCCAAAAAAGAGGAAGGAAAACAGTTCACTGTTTTCATTTGCCGAGGTACAGAAAATCTTTCCTCTGGAAATCTTTTGCTTAATCTGAGTGCACTGAGATCAGAGGTGATTAATCCACTTAGAGAATCCTTCAGCAACGGAAAGTGGCTACACAAATCTATGTAAACCAAAGGATCTTCTCTATCTCCTTGATTTACATAGTTAAGAGTGATTAAGTTCTTATTTAGAAGCATGTGGGTTTATTCTGCACCATGGCAAATATTATAGCTTAATAGCACACTTACTTGAGGGTATTTTAATCATATAGGGTAGATATTAACTCATACTTCTTATATTCCATTGATGTCTTTTATTCTGTGGATAAATTATTGATTATGTTTAGATTTTTATTTTTGCACGTGATTTACCTCAATGCAAAAATCAAGAACTTTTATGAATATATTCCATATTCTGCTACTTTTGATCAGTGTCTAAAGCACTAAATTTAAGTTTATAGTAGGCTGGTTGAAAAATGTTAATGAAAATAAAGAATTTTGCAACGTAGTTAATTTATTTTCTGACCAGCCTTGTTAGGGTCACCCAAGGCAATACAGGCATATTTGCCTATCTTAATTAATCAAATCCAGTCTGACCTTTCATGTGGCTGAGTGGCCCTGTTGGTAATAATATTAAATCATAACATATGGGAGTTATAGCCTGAATTCTTGACAGGTATTTTACAGGAAGATTGTGTATCATGGGAATATCAAGAATTAATCTTCACAGCAGAAGAAACTGTCTTTTTTTTCGGTAAGACATTTAGCCTGGGCAAGCTGACGCGGTTAAAGACACGGGCTGGAGATCAAGTTCCCTCGTACTAAAGCTGTTAACCTGCCTACATGCTAGTCAGATCACAGGTTAAATCACTTGAGGTCCCGATAGCCCTTCAGTGCTTTCACAGAGCACTTCATCTGCTTTTGATGTTTGGGAAGACACATTTCCCCTAGATGCGCTGGGAAAGGCTTGACACACCTTTCCCGGGCAAAGAGCCGGGTCAGGGGCCCTTAGAAGCGCTAGGACGATGCTGCGGAGAAGCGGCCAGAGCGGGTGCTCCGGGAGGTGCAGACGCGGCGCAGCGCAGCCGTGTGTGTGGCTGGCAGGGCAGGCAAACACGGGGCCTCTATTGATCTGCCGGTCACCTGCAGAGAGGACACCCATAGCTGCAGAGACTGCGGGACTAATGGGTTCTCCTAGCTCGTCACCTCCCCGCTGGCTCCCTTTCCCCCGGGAAGGGGAGGTAACAGAAGCGTTGTGTGCTGCAGACACACGCAATCGTTTCAACCGCCCGTTCATACCTACCGCTAGACTGTTGTACCTGCGTCTTCCTTTGCTGCAACGGGAGTGTCATGGAAAGTTTGTAACTGTTGAGCAGAAGAAACACGTTTTTCAAATGAATAATTTCACGTAGTAGCAAAGGGAGTTTTTGTTTTTCTTCCTTTGGAAAGAATGATACTATCTAGCTGCTTGGCCATAATAAGGTGCTTGACAGGAGCCCCTTCCCCTCATGTCCCTTTCTGCAGGTCAGTGTGGCACATTCCGATCTGTGCCTGCTTCACGGCACATGAAGAATCCCTCGTCTATGGGAGGGTTTCATCACACTCTGCTGCACAGACATTAAGCCCTTTTACTCTCCTCAAACAGCCCGGTTAGAGGCGTCCTGAGGATCCTGGATTCCCCGTCGCGCGCGCGCACGCTCCAAAAGTGCAGCACTCTTTGTTTTTCCACCACAAATGAACTGAAACTCATAATCTCAGTACCAAGCAGAAGTGATTAAAATAGTGTGGAACAGATGGCTTAAAAGCTGCCAAAGATTGAGTCTTTTGCTATTTTGTTTCTTGAAACAACCACATTAGTTCTTTAGTCGGCTTTGAGTGGGCCATCGTAACTCACTGGAGAAGAGGGAGAGCGCTTGTTTCTCTGTCTTGGGCTGCTCATTAATAGCAATTAATTCATTTAAGCTGTTTTTACTTGTCCAAAAGATCTGTACCTGGTACAGATGGAGGTAATGCATCATTTTCATGCAAGGCAAAACGGAAACTTGCTGCAGACCTTTCAACAACATTTTGCCTGTTTCTTGGAAATATTGTCCCTTTAGTTGGGATTTGTTCCCTGGAGGATGGAGATGAGAATTCCAGTTTTTACCATTTAGAGAATTGAGATGCCAAGATACTTAAAAGCAGGATGTGTTTCAGATGCTGAGGATGCATGAGCTTGGTAAATCTATATGCTTTGGTTTATAAAGAGAAGTTTCTAGACAGCCTCAAGGACCACAGGGCTGTATAAAGCTATCAGCAATGAGGTGGCTTCCCTTCCCTTGCCAGAGGAGCAGCCGCCTTGCGTGGAAAGCTTACGATGAGGCGACTTACAAACAGTGCAGCCTTATCCTCCCCAAAGCATGTTATGAAATCGTACTTTCCTCTTTGAGCTGTCCTGATTTTTTTTTTCTTTCTTTTTTTTTCTTTTTTTTTTTTAAGCTGTAGTCTGTATTTTAGATCAAAGGAACATTTTTACTGCAGAGCCAAGACATGTCAGCTATATGAGTGAATATATTACGGCAGAACACAGCATACTTGCCTCTGTTCTTTCACTTCTGCCATGGAGCCGCTCCAGCATTTTTGTAGGTCGCAAATTCTGAAAAGTCCTTTTGATGTTCCTAAGTGCGAGCAGTTTACCGGTGCTCCTTACAGTGTATTTTACATAGCAGTTCATTGCTCTCAGTGAGTAGATCAAAAGGTTTGCTTTCCCCCCAAGGAACGTTTAAAGGATCGGTTTTGTGGACTTAGAAAAAGATTTACTGGTCACTCACTATTTTTGTGAAACCTTAAGATTTTCCTGTTGTTGTACAAACCTTCTATGAGCACAGCTCTTGCGATTTTGTTATCTTGATCCTAATTAATTTTAAAGTTTTCAAACAATGGGCTGCCTGTTGAGATAACATACATTTTTACATATTTGTTAATGCTAAAGGTCCCAGTCTTTCCATTCCCACTGGTAACAGGCAATGGACTAAAAAATGTGTACAATGTATTAAAAAATGACTTCTTCATTAAAAAATGGAGGGCCACAAAACCAAACTGCATTTGTATTTTTGTTGATACATGTTTTTAATTCAGAA
Organism: Crypturellus tataupa; assembly: GCA_034781795.1. Taxonomy (NCBI): domain Eukaryota; kingdom Metazoa; phylum Chordata; class Aves; order Tinamiformes; family Tinamidae; genus Crypturellus; species Crypturellus tataupa. The sequence goes on along the minus strand of JAWLRI010000058.1, from coordinate 105,814 downwards.
ATTTAAGAACTCTGATTACTGTAGATGGTGCTCTACTTGAGCAAAGTTAAAGTGAGGGGAGATGAGGGGAAGCCTTGAAAAAGGGAAGTCTCACCAGCTTGTCTGTAGAACTGAATCTCGTGGCACCTCCGCTCGCGCTCATGGGAACCGTTCTACCCGGCCGCCTCGGTTCCTCTTTCCTTCCAGGGCAGCAGCAGCTGCCCCAATGGGAAAGGCTCGGTTGGAGGCTGTCTCTTCTCTAGGCTTTCCCGTGCAGCAAGGAGCCTGGCTTCCGAAGAGAGGCAGCTCGGAGGAAGCAGCCCGCCCGCGCGGCGGCACCCGCAGCGCTGGGCGAGTCGGAGGTTCGTGGCGTGGGGAGCTCCCCGGCCCTCCTTGGTGCAGGACCTTCGGTGGCGCGTGGACCGCGGCTGTCCTCGCTCAGCCTGGCTTATTGGTTATTGCAATCCACCCGAGACCTGCTAGGACTGAGGAGCGTTTCGCCTTCTAAATATTTACTCTATTTTGCTTTGTTTCCCCGAGGGGTTAAAGGCTTGATACTAGATGGTTTTTGATTCTCTATTTTTTCCTCTGGGAGATGCGGTGTCTCTTCCTGGTCAATTTGATGGTTGCTCAGTCAATCGACTCTCTTAAAGTTGCCATTTTTTTCTAAAGCAGAGGGAGGCCTGTTATGGTAGAGCAAGGATTTTGGTGGTTCACTGTTGAAACTTCTGTTTTTGTTTATTTTGTTAATTCTCCTAAATACACAGCCTAGGAAGTGACATAATTGCATACATTTTTAATTTCCTCTAGGCTCTGTGTGGTCTTCATCCAGCTTCTCAGATGTTGGCTGCAGATGTTTAAAATCACTTCCTCCCAATTAAACATCTGCTCTGAAATGACAAAGTGTAAGACCACATATGTCTGAAGGGCCAATGTATGTGGAAACAGTTTTTGTTTGTAGAGATATCAGAAATGTTTTCCTGTGCTTTAGCTTTTAGTGCACAGACGGTGAGAAATTGCTCTGCTCATTGAACTCCATAGGAGAGATGGAGTGGTGGCTTTAAGCATACTTCAAAAACTGTGGGTTTTTTTGTTGGTGTTTGTGTAAATCTTTTGGATGACTCTCACTCAAGGATGTAGTTTGCACTACTATTTAAAGCAATATTTGTTGCCACTCTTGAAGAGTAAAAATAGTGGTGTGTGCTGTTTTTATTTTAGTTATTTAGCCCGAGGAATTGTGAACAAATTGTAAATTTTCTAAAAATTGGTACAGTACAATCGTCATAGCAAAGCAGGATTTATATGGCCTACCCGATCATCTCACACCTAATGGTCTTCTTTGATGACAGAGTGAAATGCATTCAAGAGGCATATTCAGAACAAATTAGTAGTAATGGAAATAGCATCATGCCTTGGAGAAGAAAAATGACGAAAATGATAGAAATATATATATATATTATATATAATATGTATATCTGATGTAATATTTAGGGAATGATTTAATGCTTTTGAAGAGATCAGCTACTTCCGCCGGAAAGTTATGTTAATTTCAGATAAGGTAACATAAATATTTTCTAAGGGTTGTGTAAATTATCTTCTACCTTTTAGTAGATTTAGGATTACTACTTGCCTTGCTCTGGAGTTCTGCAGGGGTTCATGTTGTGGATCTTTTTTCTACTGAATATCCATAAATCATTCTTGCTTTTACATGAGATGATATTCAAATGTAAGAGTTTAGGTGCATTTTTAAAGATGAAAGTTGATAATTGTATTGAATGATTATTTTGCGATGGCATTTTAGTCGTCTTTGGGTCGCTAGGTGAAAGCATAGCTACAGAGGTAAGTCACAGTAATATTAATTACATTAGACCTGTACAACTTCAGCCTGCAGTGATGTCACCCTGTGATATTTAAAAGACAAAATGAAACATTAGTTTTATCACTGTTGTTTCTTGACCATCATAAGCTGATGAGAGATGTGCATGTTTACTCCTAGAGTATTGGAACTATTTGCATGTGCTTTCTTTGTACGTTTTTGAGTAACTTCAAATGTAAAGCTATTTCATTTTTCTTCTGACCGATCTGTTCCTTTACCTTAGAAACCATATTCAGTAGGCCAAATCAGGACTAGGAGCACAGAAGTGATTTATTAAGGACTGAGGAGGAGCCAGGATACTCTCTCTCTTTTCCCCCTGCTTCTGCCCACAAAAAATAATGGAGGAAACAACTTTATATTTCCCTTCATCTTTATGCTCCTTATTTTTAGGAATGTAAGACTTACAAGACTGCTAGAAGACAGGTGAGCCTTGCAAATGTGCTGAATCCGTCTTTTCCCTCTAAAGGATGCAACTGAGGGGTGTTATTAAAGGTTATTTACTTTCTGTTCTAGTTTGGTGAAGGCAGTTTTCATATTTGCCTCCCCCTTGCTTTCGTTCTGATACAGGAGTGTATGACAGGACCCTTTTCTTCCATCAAATCTCGAGTGGGAGGAGACGTAGGGCATTGAACTTCACTGCTTTCCTTGAGCAAAGAGCTGCCATTAAATCCTGGGAAGGGCTGGCAGATGAGAGTGGGAGATAATGCTAGAAGGTAAAACTTCGTTTTGTCTGGACTATAAATATTACAATTACAGACTTTCACCAGAATAATGCCTTCAAAACAGGCAATGGTGATTCAAAGCAAGAGAAAGGCAGCTTGGAGAGGGCATCTTCCACAGGAGGAATGAAGAGGAGGAGCCACTTTGATAAGATCTGTGGTAATACAAGATCTTTTTGTCCTTCCTTCTGGAAGTATCTGCCTCCTGAAGGATTAGTATCTCTGATATGACAGACACTATTTTTGAGCATGAGGCTAAATATTTGCTAATGTTGACGTGTATTGCTGTAAGTCTAGGTCTTCTATTCCCTTGCCTGAAGTAAAAAGGAATGTAACTTTATTCCTTCCTCCTTTACTCAAAGCAAATTATTTCGGCCCTACTGTTGTTCACTTTATAGGTGTTGCTGTATATTATATCTTTTTAAGAAAGCTTGTAAACAGTACCCAGTGGTTTCCGAACAACAGTCCTCCAGGCCAAGAGAAGTAGCCTGCAGAGGAACACTACAGCATATTAACATCATTGAGATAACCTACCAGCATTTTTTAATTTAATATATTGATGATGCACTAACTGGTGAATAGTTAGGGAACTGACAGCAACTTTTTGATCAGAAGTTTAGGACTGTGTTGACCCGGGTTCCCAAAGCTGTTGCTGCTTTGTGGTTCCTCAGTTCTGGGGTTACAAATGGAAATTAATATTAAAGGTGCTTAACTTTTAGCCAGAGGAAATTCAGCTCTTTGAAAAAACTTCACTGGAGCTCATATTCTAAAATCAAGGTATCCAAAAAATTTTATATCTTCAGAGTCTTAGTCAAACTATCTTTCCTAAATTGTATCTGAAGTTTCACTTAAGCTTTTGTAGTTAAATAGGAGATGCTCCAGTGTGTAGTCTTAAGTACTTTGAGAAAGTAAAAGAAGTTAAGTACAAGTGGTTACAAATATGGGCATCTACTGAAGCTTCCATAAAATATGCTCAGCTCTAACATCCGCTTACAACTGCGTTTAAATGTGAAACAAAAAGCAAAGTCACATTTTCAGCTTAAGGGAATGTGTGGAATTTACTGCAGAATTAATGAGACATTCTGGTTTTACTTTGAAGGCTTCATAAAAAAAAAATCCTTATTAAGCTTCCTCTCCTAAAACTTCTGTCGTGAATTGTTTGATTCTCAGATGTTTCAGGCCTGGGCAATCAGCCCATCAAGGCCAAGTGTTGTGTATACTGGACAGCAAAAATAATCTGAATATCAATTTACAAGAACACAGTACCTGTCATTCACGGTGAAAGTGCAAGGATACTTGATGAAGTTATTTCAAAGTATCTATTATGGAAAAGGCTTCTTTCTGGAGTCTGTTAATCATTAAAGCACTTCTCTGGTGTAATTCTCCAAGCAGTGTTGCTGGAGAGACATAAGAAATAGTGTTAAATGCTAATGGATAGTTTCCAGGTTATGGAGTAATGTATATTTTTGTAACTATACTATTGATGCATATTCTTGCAGTGTAAATTATTTAACAGATGGATGAAGTTATTAAAAACTCTGAACTATGAACTTTAAGTATTTTTCTATATTCAGATATGCAAAAGCTTTTTTTTTTTTAAGGCTCCTAATGAGCTTGTCTGCTGTTTTATAGAACTAGAAATTCATTACATTAAAAAGAAGCATATTAGGTCTTTTGTCACGTTCCCTATGTAGAATTATTCCTTATGTTAGATTTCTTGTGGTTGTCCACAGCATATTTTTAACCACATCCACAAATGGGCCTTTCAAAAAAAATTTTTTTAAGTTACTGTAAACTCTGAGTAGTCTTTAATTTTAACATCTTCCTCTGCCACAGTGGATCCAACCTGTAGCATATTGGCCAAAATGGCCAGTGACCATGTTTCTGTGCTGCTCTACCACCTGTTCTACCTGTTGACTTTCTGGAGGAAAGGTGCAGAGCGCAGATTTCATTTACCACAGGTAGTGTGCAATAGTGCTAGGGAACATTATTCATTTCAGAGAAAGCATTGATAATGGGTTGTCTTCTAACTTTGCTGCATTACACATAGTTATTGGAAATTTTGCAGTAGCTATAGTTGTTGGAAATACTCTGTGTTTTATCACAGCATTGTGGACTAAAGCCTATTTTAGATAATAGTTCATTTCCTGGAAAGAAATTTTCCATGGTGAAGTTCTGAAAAGCCTTTTAATTTTGCATTTACTTGAAAAGGAGCAGATTCCACATGACAGTTGATCTTTATTAGCAATTAAAGAATATTAACCTTCCCCGAGAGAAGCTTCTGAAGCATGGGGGAGATAGTCCAGCAGTGGCTGAACACGGTACGGGAGTCCCCAACACTGCAGCAACAAACCTAGCTCTGGACCGAAGTCAGAGAATCACTGAGACTGGTAGGGACCTTTGGAGATCATCTAGTCCAACCTCCTTCTCAAGCAGGGTCACCAAGAGCACGTCTGTGATGGTGTCCAGATGGCTTTTGAGCATCTTCAGGGTTGGAGACTTGGCAAGTTATTTGGGCAATCCAGTCCAGTGCTCAGTGACCCTAATGGTAAGGAAGTTTTTCCCATGTTCAGACAGAGCTTCCTGTGTTTCACTTTGTGCCTGCTGCTTCTTGTCCTATCATTGGGCACCACTAAGAGTCTGGCTCTGTCCTCTCTAAAGCCTCCCTTCAGATATTAATAAGACATTGATAAGATGCCCCGAAGTCTTCTCTTCAGGCAGAGAAATCCCAGATCTTTCAGCCTTTCTTCGTATGAGAAATGCTCCAGTCTCTTAATCATCTTAGTAGCCCTTCCATGGACTCACTCTGGTAGCTCCATGTCTGTCTTGTACTCGGGAGCCCAGAACTGGGCACAGTCCTCCAGGTGCGAGCTCACCAGCACTGAGCAGAGTGCTGGCAGTGCTCTTCCTAGTGCAACCCAGGACCCTGTTTGCCTTCTTGGCCACGAGGACGTGTTGCTGACTCATGGTCAACTTTTTGTCCATCAGGACTCCCACGTGCTTCCCTGCAGGACTGCTTTCTGAGAGAGCTGCTTTCTAGCAGGTCAGCCCCCGGATTAAATACTCAGTACTAATGCACTGACACTAATTATCCCTGCCAAGAGGAAAGATTTGAGGTCTCTATACTGATCGTATGTCTGGTACGATGATGGGTATGGTGGTACCCCTGTGTGGCTTTGGGTGCCGGTGCCTGCTCGCAGCGCTGCACTGCCGTGCTGCACGGGCACGTGTCGGCAGCTTGAGACCCGCTGGGGTACGCTCCATGGCAAGGCGTAAGCTGCTGCTTAGTCCTGTAGGAGACTAGATCTCTGTTAGAAATCCTCTAGTAAAGTAAACCATATGTGGTTTTGCACGTGCCAAAAGCCCCTTCTTATTGAGGTCGTGTAATCCTTTGATTGTGAAGCTAATTTCAGTGGAGAACCAATCTAAGCAGGAGCAGGCACAGCCCCTTGCCAGGCTGAGCTGCCTCTACACTGGGAGGAGCTGCCAATACAGCTCTCCTGTATGGCTGTTCTGCTGGATGCTTCTCAACACGAATTAAATCTTTAAGACTTTCTGCCTCAGTTACAGAAATATATATTACATTAAACAGAAATAGGCAGAATAATGATGGTAAAAGAAAAAGTCTAATATGTGAATGTAGCTTTTTGGTAGGAGTTGCTGGACATTTGTGGAGTGTTCCAGGGATGCTTTTGTGTTGTGCAGCAATAATATGTTTTGGTAACTTGTTGTTTTGCTGCTTTCAGCTTCTTTGAACCGCAAGCTGTGGTGCTGAAAAATGAATCATAGTTTAAGAGGGATTAAAAGCTCTTCATGAATCCCTCTATATCTATATATAGATATCTGTAGTTATGTATAGTGCATGCTTTTGTACTTTGTTTTGATCCTTTGTATTTTCATTATAAAAAAATATATATTTAATGATTTTATTTGAGAACTGACGATTGTGCTATATATATGTTAGTGTGTGTGTGTGTATATATATATATATATATATATGGTTGACACTTCTAAAATCTTAGTAATAGATGGTGAAGGGTTAAAAATCTGAGGTTCTGTTAATATAGGGAAATGCTGACACAAGTTCTTCAGTCCTTTTCCTGACAGAACACCCATCTTTAATTTGCTTGTCTCTTTACCCATATAACATTGTACATCTGTCCTTGAAAACAGCTCTTGCAGCATGCGCGTAGCCAGTGGAGTCAATTTAGCAGAGGTTGCTGTCTGTGTCCTAGCAATGCAGGCAGACAGCCTGGAGCTATGGCTTATAATCAGCTAAACAGGTATATGAATAATTACTAAAGAGAGAAGCCGGTGTTAATTGCTGTTTTTAATCTCGTTCTCATAAATTGTTACAGAATTATTTCCCCCCAGCAATAAAATGCCAAAATGAGCATTTTGCTCATATTTTGAGTAATCTAAATCTGGATTTTAAAACACTTTCATTTTTAAGATGCTTGCCAATACTTAGGCATACACATGCTCCCTGAGAGTCCTTTACAGCCACTTTGCTGCTTTGTTCCACTGCCAGCATGTGCAAGGAGGCATCACACTGCAGGGAGACTTGGGCCCTAAGAACCTGGAGCAGAGGGAGCCAGACCTAGGCAACTTCAGAAAGAAAGAGAGGAAATTACACTGTTTTCTCTCTTTATTATTATCTGACCAAACTGCTGTTGCCTTGGTATATCTAAGCAAAAACTCTTCAGACCATTTCCCTTTCCTGCCGTCACTGTATATTTGATAATCAAAATGGACAAAACAATAAAGATCTCCCTAGTTCTGGCTTGTTGCTAATACAATAATCTTTCACAGCAAGTGGGAAAAAATTAAGGGATGCTCCTAGACATTGATTAGGCTATGGGGAAAGAGTGACAATGACAGCATTAGATAGGCACCAAGAACATTTTGCCTTATTAGGCCACTTTGTAAGCAAAACTGTACTGTATCACATAGTCCGCTAAAAATAACTCTGTATGTCTTTCTGGCAGATTTGATATGAAAAGTGTATGTTGATGGTACATAGATTTGTTTAAACACAAAGCTAGAAGCACGAGCTGGGCTCCAAGTGAGGAATGTCTTTGCTTTCCAGAAGGGACGCTATCCAAGACGATGGTGCGGAGCCACCAGTTTACAACTTTAATTTGTGACTTTGGATCAATCTTTCCTTTTCTTTCTTTATTTTTTTCATATTGCTCTATTTCACGGTTTATATTTGGCACTGTTGCAAATCTCTGTGCTTTTGGTGCTTCTCTAGGCTCCCCAGAGGTCTTGGGTAACGCGTGGGTCGAGGTTATTTTCAGAGCTTTGCGGGGAACAGGGAGAAGGCAGTGGCAGCTGGGGCTGAACACATCTATAGCCTGGAAAGGAGCAATCAAGGGGAAATAGCCATTGAGACTGAGTATTTTCAAGAAGGGTTTATTCTCCAGAGCTCTTAATGAGCACTATTGATATAATCGATAGTAATGGACTGCATTGATAGCAGTTAAAAACTGTTTTTTACAGTGCCCAGGAAAGTACAGGAACCTGGCAGGGCTTTCGCTTTGCAGCCTTGGGCTCCCTGTTCCCCCAAGCTCCATCCTTCTCATCCTGGCCAGGGCTGCCCTGCTGGCCACAAAGCCTGATCACGCGACTACCTCCTCCCCCCTTTCAAGCCCAGGCAGGGAGAGACGAGGCTGCAAGTTACTATCTTCAGAAATAACAAATATATAAAAATATATATAAAAAAAGTATGTTTTATCAAAATATATAGTAAAACTTCATTAGGAATAGAAGTAGGCTAATCCTCATTGCATTTAAAAGCCTTGCTTCGTATCTGACATTTTTTAAAATCCTTTGCAGGACATAGGAACCTTGAAAAATTAGTATGAAATCCAAAGCATTATTTGCCCAGATTTTTCCTCAAAGTGTTAGCAGTCTTAAGATTTCTCATCTGTATGAGAAAATTTGTCAGTTTGGAAGACCTGTTGCATTAAAAAACAAACAAACAAACAAAAACACTAACTGATCAAAGTTAATGAAAAACATGGAGACATGTTTTAGAAAACCCCTTGATTGCCCTGCTGAGAAGCAGACTTGGAGCTAGTATGGAAAAAAAGGCTCCAGTTAATCTCTCTTTCTGTCTAATTCACTAGAAGAGGTGTCACAAAATCCAGGCCAAACATCAAGAAATGCCTGGAAAGCAAAACTGAGCACAGGAATATGTGTGCCACGCTCCACGCTGCTTACGAGTTGGAGGGGAACTATCTGAAAAGGTTCCCATGTCACAAATATCTGTTGGGCGGGTGTGTGTTTGTTTTAAACATTAATTGCAATTTCTAGAAAAACATATGCTAAAAGAAAGGAAGAACTTCATACCTTGGTGGATATTTGATCTTTCCATAGAATTCTCTAGGAGCAAAGGAGCAAAGTCATATGGGGCACACGTAGTAACTCTGCTGCTCATGAAAGAGTGCTGGAGACAACTCTATCCCCATGTCATCACTGTGTAGTGATTTTTTTTTTTTTTTTCTGAATGGTAGTAAGTGTCTGTAAGATCTGTCTGTCATCCTGAGTTACAGGTGTGATTCGTCCTCAGTGTACTGCGCGTATCCTGTACCTCCGCATGGCTGGGCTACTTCTGCCACTCACTTTTCTTTTAAAACAGAACTGTGAACAGAACCAAAGATACAAACATGATGTGTGCAACTTTGTTCTTTAATTCTGTATTTTTCCATATCTCCTTGTAGTTGTAGAGATCTTTTTGTTTTCCTAAGAGTGGTAAAGGCATTTAATCAAAAAGGCGGAAGGAAGGAAATAGATTAGAAATTGCGACATTCTGCATTAATAGGTGGTTTTAAGGTAGACTTGATTTTGCAAAGATGAAGTCGACTGAGAAAGATTTTTGTCACTACTGTGTTTACAAGCCTGTCCTGAGCCTTTGCATAGTTTTGAAGAAAAGATTTTTCTTACCGGAGTAACATTTCTGTGTTTCAGAATGCTAAGTAATCCACAGATCCCTTTCAGAAGACTGAATGTTGCAGTAAGATTTTTGCATGGATCCAAAATGCAACATTCTGGCATTTCCAGACGCATTCTCGTTATGGTTCTTCAAAAGGCTCTGATAACACAGGAACACGCAAACAGCAGTCATGGGCAGTTCGAGAGCAGCAGCCTGAGAAAGGAGAATGCTGTGTTGCTTTTTGCACCTTTCCTGCCTTTGTTCTCTAAAACTTGACAGAGAAGGGGAGCGAGGGGTAAGAACTTCAGTCATAGTAAGCTCTGCAATGCAATAGTCCCAGGCTTAGAAACGAGACAGGACTAAACCACATAAGAAAGTCTTTTTTACTTTGCTTTTTAGACAGGGTTTCCTCTCACACCTCTCTCTGGATGGAATTGGTTTGATCCTGGGAAAGTGGGTTATGCATGAAAGACACTTGCTGCAGAGTCAAAGGATTTTTTTTTTTTTTTTTTTTTTTAAAGTACTTCATTGCTTTCTGGCTGGGATGCAGCCCTGTGATTTATAACAGCTTCTATTGACTCAGCCTACTGTGAAACATTAGGAAAAATCCACAAGGCCACTGATCCATGTATTCGGTGTATTACAAATATATAATGTAAGCCTCTTGAAGAGTTTTTTGAATCCTTTGAATCAATAATAAAATATATACATATCCAGGGTCCTAATGCTTAAGCAAATAGTCTGCTCTAGACAAATGCTGTGGGAAACTCTCCTGCTGTCTTGAGCAGAAAAAGTCTTGTGAATAAAGATTGGTCTTCAAGATCAACCTTTAAATCTTTGGTCATACCAAATTTGCATTGCTGCAGGCTTACATTGTTGCTCAGTTAGCAATAATTGATATTATAGCCACTTGAAGACAATTTCCCTACTCCTTATTTTTCTCTCTAAGTAACTTTTCTGCTATCACCTCTTCTCACCTTTCATGATAAAGTCACCCTGGGACATGAGGATGTCCCCCAATACCACACAGCATATTTGATGCTGAAGCATCCAAACTGGGGGTTTGAATTCTGCCCTCTGCTGCCCTTCCTTCCTTCTTTTCCCCTTGGTGGAAATATCACCAATATTTTTTGCAATATTGCTGGAGAAGGCCAATGAGCCCGGCTTCCCCTGGTAGCATCTGTCTGCAGTGAGCCCTGTTAATAGTTATCGCTGCCTGAGACAACCTTCCCCGGGATGCAGTTTGACATACTGCTGTCACTGGGGCTTAAACATAGTAATCTTTAAAAATGATTGGGAATTTGCCCTAGAGAAAAAACTGTTATGATTAATTTCTATAAATGATAAACCACTCCTCCTTCAAAATACTATATGCTATGAAGTGTGATTTAATCCATTTAACTACAGAGCCTGATGCCTCTGACAACTGTGACTCAAATGTCATCACAGAAAGTGATATTTCAAGTGGCAGGGTGGGATTAGAAACCTGCTGAAGATTTGTCAAAGGAGAAGTAAGTACATAATTTTTAGATAAGTGATTTGTCTACTCTAAACCACTTCCGCTGAAAAGACAGGCAGCTTAAGAGAGAAACTTGCTCTGTTACACTAGAAAGTGCATTTCATTGCAGAGGGAAAAAAGAGCAATACTATTATTTATAATGAGAGTTAAAGAGAAAAAAGAAACACACAGAAGATGGGGAATATAAGTTTTCTCTATATAGATAAAATGGTATTTTCACCTCTAAGGAAACGTGATTTAATCTAGGCTTATACAAGGAGGGAGCCGGTCTCGATTCTGATGACCTCGCGCTGTCTTATTTCTTGTTGTTGCTTTGTTTGTTTTTTGAAATGCAAATAGCGCCATGATAGCTGAAGAGCTGTGCAAATTTTGCAAGTGGAGTAAAATGTGAAACTGACCCAAAATGCACACTGTATGTGTCTGGATGTCTGTATAGTTATATTCAAATATAGGCTCCAGGGACAAGTAAAATAGGGGAAAAACTGTCACAGTTGTCTTCCAGGTGCAATCGTGAAATCCACCCCCAGTGAAGATACAGTAGTCGGGATTTTGATCCTTGTTGGGGATTATTGGCATTTTTCTCGTTGCTTTGCCAGTCCTGAACGGTGTCATGTAAAACCCGTGGGTCTCCCTGAAGCGCCTGCCCGCTCTGGAGGCGTTGGGAGCGGTGTCGCAGGGTACCATGGTGTTCTCGTGTGTGCCTGAATCTCGCATCCCATCCGCCGCCCTTGGAGATAATGGTGCGCTTGGATTCGTTGCGTGGCTTCACCCAGATCTCCGCACACCTAGCGCAGGTCTCCCCGCAGCGCGCGGCCCGCCAGGAGCCCCTGGAGGTCCAGGGCAGCGCGTGGTGCCGCCGGGAGCAGCCACGTCGGCTGGAGACTCTTTGCTCGGTGGCCCTTGTGCGGCCCTGAGGCCGCAGAGGCACCCCCGCGGGCTGGGGC
>JAWLRI010000058.1:50979-91420 GCA_034781795.1 Crypturellus tataupa | reverse complement strand
GATTGTGGGTAGCGCCGCTGCGTGCGGCGCAGGGAGACGCCGGCGGCCCCGGGGTGTCGCGGCGCTGCCCGCAGGCCCGGGGGTTCCCGGCGCGCCAAAATGCCCCGTGCTCCGCGTGGACGCTGCCTCCCTCCATTTCTTGCAGGATCCGCGTTTATTTTTGCCTGCAAGCGCAAGACCAAAGCGTGACAGCAACTCTCCGTGGTGTTCTCCTCAGCCTTCGCTTGCTTGGCACTGTGAAAATGTGACGTGCCATTCTGCAGGCGACAGCCCTGCTGCCACCATTTCTTTTTCCTGTCTTTATAAAGAGCTTGCCATGCCCAACCCGCAAATAGTGCACATCTGAGGCAAGCGATTTCAAAAAGAATTCCGAAAAGGTATAAATGCCACCGTGGGTCCCAGCTAGTCAAGCTGAAAAGTGTTTTGCCCATCATGTTTGCTAATAATAAGTGGCTTGTTGATTTGTTTGCCTTCCTAGAACAAGCTAAATTTGTTATTTAATTCGCAAATGGTGAAAAGAGTTGTCAGAAAGTTTGACTAGGGATGCTGGGGTGGACTGTGTGAGCTCGTACATGGCGTAGGGAATATCGTTTTATGTTTTGTTTTGGTTATTTGGAGTAAAGCAAATATGAACTTACACCTGAATAACACAGCAAATGTTAATTCACAGCAGAAATTAAGCACATCAGATTAATACAGTTGGAAAGTTTGCGAATCAAACGTTTTGCATCTTGCAAACACCAACAACGTGGTTTGTTGGGGAAGGAGCTATGTGACTGCAGACAGCACCTCCCTGCCGGGTGGGTCGCACCAAAGTGGCCGTTTCTAAAATAGAGAGTGTCTGAGCCTGTGCCCGCTGCAGTGGGTGTCCAAGCAAGCACTGACTTCGAGCTACCTGCTGAGTTGAGGTGAGTCGGTGCCAAGCACTGTCTGACAACCAGCTAGCGCCTGTGAGCTGCTGAGGAGACCTCAGTCTAGACCCAGCAGGTTGGTTGAGCTGAGCAATCTGAAATGATATTGAGCATGCCTGAAAATGGAAGCGCGTGAAATTAAGATTCACTTGAAATTACTCAAAGTTTTTTATTGCTCAAAGAATTTCATTGGCGTTACATTTGTAAAGACGTTAATTACCAACGTCTTGAACTTTTAGTATGATAAAGTAGGAGCTCCTCTCAGCTAAGCAAAAGCATATTTCCTCTGTACTGTCATAAATCTGCTTAGAGTTTTGTTCCTCTTTTTGCTTACTTCTTAAATCAAGATGGCAGTTAAATGTTTGAGTAGAAGTTTAGAAGAAAAGGGTTTTTTGTTAATTTACTACGAAAGAACTCCATCAATAGCACTTTGGGTTGAATTAAAGCCAGCAAAAAAGTTTTACCAAAGGCTCAGAGCTTTGAAAGTAGGATGAAAACTTTGCTTTGTAAAAGTATTTAAGATGACTTTAAGGGATTTTTCTGCTTTTCATCCCTTTCAAAAGGAGTCATCAGACTCTAACTCTGGGGAAATAGAGCTGCAAGCACAGTGACATGTCACCAGAAAAGACACAGTCTTTTTTGCTACCTACGTAGCGGGTATAGTTTAATGGTAACAACTGAAAATGCTGATTGAGAGCAAGTTTGGAAACTTTCTCCCAAGTCTTCGCACTTTTACAAATTTGGAGTAGAATAGGTGCAGACATCAAATATATGAGGGTCTGGGGAGTCCTGAGAGCAAAGTTGCCTCGTACTTCAGAGAAATGCGGTACTAGCTGCGTAGCTGAGGCCCATCTGCGTCACGCGTTGAGCTGATGACACCGAAGTTTCCCTGCCAGCCTCGCTCGTCACTGGGACAGCGCGAGGCGCCTTGGCTGCAGAGGTCCCACTTTCTCGTGAGCAGGAGACCAGCCCAAGGCTGATCAACAGCAAAAATGAATCTTAGCAGAGTGCCACCAACAGGACAGTGTCACGGCATGGGGTTTTACATTTCTAACTTATTTTTTCTCCCAAGATGCAAGATAGAAAATGACATTAAGCAGGAAAGGCTCAAAAGAGGTAACCAGAGGGGAGAAAAAAAGCCCACCTGCAAACCCTTCCCAGATGGAGCACTTCTAAAGTGAGTTGATGTTCTCAAGAGCTCGGTAGAGATACTCCAGTTTTATTCCTCTCTGTTGGAGAAGAAACTGCCACAGGAAATACCTTCCTGTGTGGCTGCTCTCACAAATGGAGCTTCTGGTTTATCTTTGGTGCAACCTGTCGAGGAAGCCCCTATTAGGCACGGCATGCAGCTGCCTGGAAGCAGCAGGGCTTTTGCTAAGGGCGTGCTGGAGGGAAGCGGCTGCCTCCCAGCACTGCCCAGCCGCTGCTGTCAGAGATGCCCAAGCTGGTGCTGACGGATCCCATATGGGATGAGAGTCTGGTGGAGCACCGTGTGGACAGAGCAGACCGAGTGCTGCATGGGACACCTGGCTGGTGCAGCACAGGTTACAGCGTAGGCGTAGCCTTGAGTGCCAGAAAACCTGTAGCTGTAACAAGTGCCCAGGCTGCCTGTGCTCTGAGTCTCCTAGAGCTCCGTGGTGCTTTTCCTCCTGCTAAAATAACAGGAACAGAAATTCCACCTGGTATACCTACTCATAAAACACTGTTTGCTTCGTATCTCAGCATCCCACCACCCTTGCTGGGGTTTTAACTGGTCCAGTGGCAAAGAGGGGCTCTCTAGCACCGAGCAGCCCAAGGGGAAACCAAGGGGAAAATTTAGGGGCATTTAGAGTATTGTCCGGTTTGAAGAAGGGTTTAGGTGGATATGGAGATCAACTCTCCCACCTGCCTGCTGTGTTTCTGCCTCTCTCCGGAGGCTGGTTTGAAAGACACCAGGGGTCAGATTAGGAGGAGGCTGGTAAGGGTAAGCAAGGGCTGTGAGGGCAAGTAAATGCCTAAAAATCAGCTGCCTCAGTATCAAAACAATTTGGTATCGTTGAACAGATCCTTTAAAACTGGATTATGGAAAGATAAGCTAGCCGTCAAATCAAGTGTATGTTTCAAAAATTCTAGAGATAAATGAACGCACAATAAAGCAGAGCAGCAGTAGCTTTTAGAACGTGGTGAGGAGCACATATTGTTCGTCATCAATGTGAAAGCAGCCAGCCAGTCTGGCACGTACATGGGCTTATTCATTGAGAATTCAGTAAAGAGACAGAGGCCCAGGAAGAACACAGACTGTTTCTTCCTGTTTTTTAATTAGAAGCTCCCTTAAGAATTTTCTGCTGAAAATCAAGGCATAGTTATAAAATGAAACGAATGACACCGGGACAGTAATTACTTCAGTGGTGTCGGAGACTGCTACACAGCCTACTTGCAGTAGTTTTTAACCAGGATCATTCTCAAATGCTGTGCATTTTCTGTAGGATATTATTAATGCTAATTTTTAGTTTACTGGGCTCATTCTGTTGACAGTAATCCATTGCCACTGGTGACACTTTTATCCATTCCAGGTTAAAAAAAAAAAAAAGTAATTTTAGTCACAGTTGCCTTTATAAACGCCAACCAAATGTTCAGACACCCAGCTAGGCTCCTAATGCCTGTTGTTTATTGAGACTGAGGTACAGCTCTCATCAGTTTGATGAATAGCCTTTTTTGTTTATTGACTTTTAATTCCTCTAAGTGAATCTGCTTGCTGATACTTGGCGTTCTTTGTACCTCCTCAGTGCTACTTAAATATCATTTCAGCAGGTGGGCAGGATGGACTTTGCCTTGAAATCCTGGAAGCAGAGAGAAAAAAAAAAGGAAAAAAGGAAACAAAAAACAACTGTACCATACCTGGATGTGCTGTTCTTTCACATACTTACTATTAATACAGTTTGTAGTAGATTTTCAAAATCACGTTAGCCTAATGTTCAGTGGAAACAGAAATGGGGCAACCTGGAATGCTTGTAAAAACATACATTTTTACATATTCTTAGGTGTCTTCTTTCTTAAAGTACAAAAATATCAAAGATTGTTAATAGACCCTTGTCCTATGACTGTCTTTTCAGTACTCGTAACCAGCTTTCCTGACCTCCTGTTTGTTTTGGTAATCCAGCACATTTAACAGGTGCCACAAGTTACAGTATTTCTGTATTAGTATCAGGAAAAAGAGAAAAATAGTATTCTGCATTGCCACTTATTTATCAGTTTTTCAGCCAGAGCTCTCAGGAGGTTATTAACAGTACTGCTGCTTTCACTGTCTTATCCACGGGCACTATCCGTCTGAGAAAGTTGAGTTTTTCAAGCATTGCCCTAACACCAAGGCTTTCAGAGGAGCCTGTCATGATTTACTTATTCATACAGATTGCAGTGGCTTATGTAGTCTTGATCCTGCTTGATCTGCCAGCTGTATCTGCTCCTATTGATCACAGAGTGTTATGTGGCTGCCTTGAGCAGCTCGGAGGTCTCCCTGGTTCTGTTAATGGGGTTTGCTGCTGGGGTTTCTCTGCACTGTCATTTCGTTGCTGTCAGTAGTTTGCCTCCAATCATCCTGCTCGGGCAGACTGGCCACAGGGTAATGTCACAGCCTTTGGGTTTTTTAGTAAATTTAGTGATACCTTGGGGAACTTTGCCGCTGTCACCGGGGTTCTCTCCAGACCTGGCTTTTGGCTCTGGTTTATCATGCATGTTTTCTCAGCTATGTGCTCAGCTATCACGTTTGGTTTCAAATGCGTAAAAGCTCTTTCTGTGCTGAGAGTAACAAGCTGCCATGCTTGTTACAAGAACCATGCGCTCGTGCGGGCCTGCCTAGCTCTTACCTGTGTTTTCATCATACGCGCTCTTGCTGCTTTTCTGGCAATGCAGAAATGGAGAGTTTAGTCTGGAGGAAACTGCTAAAACATGTCATGTTCTTGGCCTTAAATGTATGGTTAAGTATGGTTAAATGTGATTCTTTTGCCTTTGAGGGTGATTTTGTTTTAAACATGTAGTTAGGTTTGCATTTGTTACTATTGGGTCCAGAAGGTGACAGTGTTGGAGCAGAGAGATGGGATGACCAAAGACTGCGTTTCAGACAAGTATTTAAGATTGAGAGCTCTCGGGATCGACGGTGTTGTTTTCGCTTGTAAGGAATGAGTATAATCAGCCGTGAGGATGCCCTGTGCTCACCTGCCCACACCAACTGCGTTGGTTTACATAGAGTGGGATGTTGGCTGTGCGGGTGGCCTGCCCTTCAGCAAACTTTTCCTTCCTCTCCCCATCTGCAAGAGGCGTTGGGGGAACTTCCTTTCTCAGGCAGACGGTTTTGATCTTGAAAAGTTCTTTGGTCGTTATTACATATTGCCCTTGTAATTTTGGATTATATATTTTGCAATAAGCAAAGGAGAAGGAAGATGCAATTTTTAATTTCTGTGGGAGTGATGAGGAGAATATAAGAGGCCAGAAAGAGGAAGTTTTCAAGTCCCATTTTAAGTGCTGACTTAAAATAGCTGACTTCAGGCACTCGCAAGTCATTTTGCAAAGGCAGAGACATCCTTCTTGTTAAATGAGTATAATCTAAACCGTTACAGAGGACTGACTCATTGATGTCTATTTTTGAGGCATTTACCTGCACCTGTAGCCAGCCCATTCCATTTACTTTGGCTCACTGACAAATTAGCAAGCTGGTTGTATGTCAGATTTGTTCGGGAGTCACCCCTCTGCCCTCCTTACATATTGAACAGCTTTTAATTTAATTGTTTGTGGAGGTGGCAAATTTTTATGTCGCTAAATATTACTCAGCAGAGCTCTTAAAATGAGGAAAAAAAAATGCTGGTGAATTTTTGATCTTGTAGTGCCTTGTAGAAAAATGTATACAGAACAACAGCTCAAGCCTTTCTACATATGCTCTGTCTCTGTCTGAAGCAGACATCCTTGTGTCCCTGTCCTTTCCGTTGGCCAGTTTAGGATTGTGCAACGTGAGGTTTGGTGTTTAATGACAGTAAGGTTCCCGCTCTGCGGCTGGCAGTTCTCCTCTCTGAACTCCTTTAAGGAAAGACCCATCCAAATGACACGTCAGAGTTACAGCTGCGTGGACGTGTAGCATGAACGCTCTCGGGCTTTGCGGAAGGGTGCCCTGCAACCTCCAGTGAGAGCTCCGTTAGCTTTCGGTAAGTTTTGTGAGGGACTTGAAGATTATCATGGTCCCTTCCGGAACCCTTCTGGCTGCTGGCTTAGACGGCGGTGGCCGTGTGGGCCTCAGTGCTGCTGCTGCATGTCAGGACGATGCAGGGATATCCGCCTGCAGCCGCTCTTGAAGCGTCTGTGAACCCTCCTCCCACCTGCTCCCGAGGAAACCTGCGCCGTGTGTAGCCCTGCAGCAGCCGCGCGGGCTCCCCGCTCAAGGCAGCTCGTGAAATTTATTGTACAGGCATATTTTCTCAACCTGCCAAATTTAATTGATCCAAACTTGCACTTGATAAATTTAAGTAATATGTGGAATTTGGAATTTGATATGAAAAGGTGATATTTATGTAATGTGACCATGCCCTGCTTTAGCCCTCCTTTACACCTGGTTCTTCTAGAATTACCCGTGATTGCTGGCAAGAAGGAACCAACTGTTCTTTTTCTCAAGCTGAACAGCACCGTGTTTGCTAGCGTGGCTGGCACGGTGCAGCTTGGAATGTTTTATAGTCCTACATCTACTTAACCTTTGATGTTTTCTGTCAACATCTATCATGACCGGGTGGCCTATGGTTAGTAAAATGTGCCCTTGCAGGCTGCCAGATACTGTAATGGAATTAGACCTTTAAAATTATCAGACCTGCCGACTGGGCTTAGGGTCTGTAAGAGCTCCAAGTGGCTTCTTACCTCCACTTGAATGCATGTTTAACCTGTTTTCAAGTGTTTTTGCTTTTGCTTTTTTTTCACTTACTGCTAGTACTTTCAAAACTGTAAAAATTGCTTTCCTTTGCACATGCAGGGAAAAATATGGAGTCTGCTCAGTTCTGTCCTGCTTGTCTTTTTCAGCCCCTTCTCTCCCTGTTGCATGTGTAGAGCTCCTGTTAAGCTCTGTAGATATTAAAGTGTGAGATTATTCCCGTAAGCAATGGCCACCCTTCATTAAGTGCATTTCACAACCAGTGTGCACCGTATGATGAAGTGAGTTAGAAGGGAGCGTCACTCTTGCTTTATGCAGGGGCTTGGAGTCAATTTAGTGCTCGCAGAAGGCACTGAAGTGACAATTCTCCAAACTGATGTTATCTGCTCTGCTTGGCGGACGGAGTAGGGCCAGGATCCTAACACTGCAGCTAGGCATACTTGTCAATCCTGTGCTTTCTGCTGAGCTGAAAAAAGGTGCTGAAAGAAATGGAAAATACTTCACCTTTGGCCAGTTAGTGCTCAATTCCCTGTTGAAACGCTGAAAACGGTTGTAGCCCCTTGGTGGTCTCCCTTGTGAGTATAACACAGTGCTTCTGTAGCCCAGTGCTTCATGGTCCTTAATTGATTTGATTCTGTAATGTTTCTGACCTGAAAGATATGACATGTATTGCACCCAAAAGAAATCGAGACGAATGGCAGAAGCAGCAGCTTGACCAAGACTGCAGCACAGCTTAGCAAATGGCCTTTTTTGGCCAATTTCTTGAGTCCCACACTCCGGAGCTGTTCCCTGTCTTGGTGAAGTTGTTGTGTTTGAGCTGTTTGCTTCAAATTGTGGTTGCTTGTTGATACAGCTTTGCTTGGTTAAAAGCGATCTCCTCTGGTTCCTGCAGAAGCAGTGCCATGCTGTCTCAGCAGCAGCCTGCCTGAGGGTGAGGAAAGAGGAGGAGAGAGCTGCTGTTGGAGGATGTGTCTCATGAGAGACCTTATGTATAACTGATAGGGGGAAATACACTGCAGCACTTTTATTTGTAAGGAAAAGGCTTCTTTTTCACATCTCCATAATACCAAAAACCAAAGGTGGTGCTTGCTCTTGGGCTGTGTGTAGAGGCTAATCCCATAAAGGAAAGATTTGGGCTGTTTGAGGTGCAATTAGCTGGGATGAAAGTTGAAACAAATTGACCTCTAAATGAGGAGGAAAATAGGCAAACTTCCCTCCTTCAGGAGGAGTATCTCACGCTCCATTTTTGAGAGTCTTCATGGGCAATCACACTTGGTACTAAATCCCAGGCTGAGCCAGAGCTCAAATCCTAAATGTTACAGATCTCTTCCCTCTGGCACACCAGTCTCAGGAGATCTCTGAAGGCACCCACGTGGCATGAGGTCAGCTCTCCTGTTGGATCCAGGATCTTCTGTGTGTTGATGGGTAATATTTTTCTTGACAACCTGTTAGTGATCTCATCAGCTGTGGCTAGCAGACGCAGAAGGGATGAGCTTGTGACAGCAAGCCAGGCATCACGGCTCGGGCTGGTAGTGAGAGTCACATCATTAACAGTTTTCCTTTTAAATGCAACTGTCCACAGCAATTTGGAAGGGTTCAAAGCAGATTGAGATTAACAGTTTAGTCGGGAGTTGGGAACCCTCCCAAGCAGCAGCTCCTTGTTGGTGAACATTTCTGGCTCTGGGACGGCAGTGTTTGGACTGTTGCACAGCTCTGTAAGAGAAAGGACCTGAGCAGCTGCCATGTCTGCTTACGTGGAGGACATGGAAATGGCCTGGAAAAAGTATGGAGCAATGAATGTCTCATTCTTTTCTCACTGTTGTTTGTTTAGTTGTATCACACCTCAGATACATGCTTTTAAATATATATATTTTTTTAATTTAAGAGCAAGCAGCTCTTAAATGAAGCTCAATTTGTGCAGTCAAAAATAGTTTTCCACAGTGCAGAGTTCATCAGTCCTGGTTCTCCGTTATGCTCTTCTTGGTGTCAGATCAAACAAAACCGATGTAGGCCATTGGAGAGTGGGACTATTCATTGGCACAGCTGCTTTATCCTCACTGCAGAATCCCCAGTTCCGATGGGGAACCAGTACGTTTACTCGGATCATCCTCCTCCTCAGCTGTAAACGTCTCGTGTAGCTGGAGCATGTATAACCAACACACAGGAACGCTCAAGGATTTGCCTAAATCATCCAATATAACAGGGGACAGGTACTTTACTTGAAATATACATTTTGTTTTCCAGCTATTTAATCAGTGTAAGGCTGTATAAATTGTAAAAAGTGTCAGGGTGACCCAAAGCAGATGGAAATGAGAGTATTTATTTGAATGAGGCCAAGTCTGATCATAAACTAATATTATATGTGAATTAAACACTTTTCTTTTAGCGAAGTCCTTCATAGTAGCCTGAGTATTTTTGTTTCTAGCTCAGTTCTGACTGCTTTCAACTTTTGGGGGGCAGTTCATATGCAATACTACTTTTTCCTAAATTGCTTCCTTTTTTGGTTTTGTGCAATACACAGGCTGTAAAAAGTATCTGTCTTGCTGTGATGTACGGCTAATGTTTTAGCATGACAGTAATACTGATTATGCATTGTCTTTCACTAAAGTATCTCTTGATTTTCACAAAGTATGGCAAATGGTGAATAACTTTTCAAAATCTCGCCTTAAATGGCTCTCGTTACCTTAAACTGAAGGCTAATTGTGAATCTCCATTGCCTAATCACCATAAGCTGCCCTTCTGTTTTGTGCCATAGCAAGCTCTTGCAGTTTCGCTCACAGTGTTTGGCAAATTTTTCAAAGCCATCTTCAGAGGAGTTTCGATTATTAACAGACTAAGCCATTTTTTGAAATTTTTTACCAGTTGTCACAATCTAAAACCAGAATCTACAGTTGTCTCCCACAACTGTAGATGTCTGCCATGTGTTTTTCATTGTTTGCCTGATCTGTTTTAAGATTGGTTTTGCATGAATCCAGGACCCCCGGGGGAAAAAAATCTAAGTGACCCTCTCCAAAAGCTTCTGCTGCAGATTTCATTGGTGATTAAGATATTTCTGGCCTGTCCTTAACTCTCCCTTTTTTCCTAATTACAGTAGAGTTTGCTGGTTGTGCTACATACTGTATGAATACCAGTATTGACTCAAACTGTAAAAAAAAAACTTATTTAGATTTCCTTCATTGCTGAAATTGCTTATCGTGTTCTGTAGTGTATAATTTTATTGTGTTGGAGGTGTGTTTTCAGATCTCCTCTACATTGATACTAGGTTTGTTCATCCTCCAGTATTGGTATTTTTTCTTTCAAAGGCTTGAAAATAACTTTACATAGATAAGAAATAGAATAGCCCTGTTTTCTGGTTTGACAGAACTGAAAGAAGGAAAAATTGAAGGAAAAAAAAAAAACAGAGAAAGAAAAGATTAACGACCAACAATTGTCTGAGAATTACTATCGTTTTAAATTCAGGTTATGCCCTGGCTGCCATTCAGTCATCTCAGGCTGGTAGCTTTTGTCTATCTCCTACGAGCGCTTCATGTTTTCCCACAGAGCTGCAGATGCCGCTTCCCTTTTTGTAATCTGAGCTCTAAATACGTACCTGCTCTCCACTGAACTTCAGTTTTACACAGTTTGAGAGCTCCTTGGGGACTCTCTCTACTGATTTGGGATTCAGTAGTATCTCTGAAACCTGGAAGAAAAGGCAGGAAGCCACAGCAATGAGGAATTTTGTGGAATGAGGATGGGATCACCTGAGGTGAGATTTGCATATAAAATTTGTGTGAGCATAGAGATGTTGCTATGGACTGTGATTATTTACATCTTTCATACTGGCAAAACTGCTGTAGTAGGTATAGTGCTACAAAAAATGTTCTTTTGCTGATGCTGCTTGTTTCTCCCAAGGAATCAGTATAAGCTATAAAGTAGCAAAATCACCTTTGCTTGCTGCTATAAACTGTATTTGCAATAGGCAAGTGTATCAAACTTTCTGAGGGATATTGGCATGCCAGAGCATCTATTCAGAATGGTCACAAGAAATGGAAAAAACAAGAAATGTACGCTTGGAAGTACCTGTTTTTCTCATTGCTTATGTGAGCTGCCACCCTTGTCACTAAACACTGGTTTCTGGGTAATGTTCTACTGCTGTCTCACACTGTGTAACCAAGTGCAGGTTGTTCCTGCTGTTCGTGCTGCAGATAGTAAGAACACGCACTGGTGAGGTGAGTTGAGAGCCACGTTCTAGCAAAATGTTCATTCCTGATCATCCCTGGGAAAGAGTCCTCTTCCCCAGTAGCATCAGTTTTGATTTTGTCATGGATCCTCCTTGAGTGCCAGTAAATCTGAACAATCAACAGGTTGCTTAAGGAAAATGGCAGGTGTTTAAAGTTTAATGAGCAATTGAATGACACTGAAATGTCATACAGTTATTTGTGAGAATCTTCTTGGCATTATGGAAATGCACGAATAAAGCTTTGCTCTTCAAGAGCCACTTTCACAATCAGTCTGATGCAGAGCTGTGAGACTTGGAGGTTTCAGTCCAGAAGGGTTGGATCCCACCCTGAGTTTCATTTTGAGTTGCAGGGTCAAAGAACTACTAAAAAAACAACTCAACTGCAATGGCATTAACTCTTCTGAGAGCAGCAGCTCCTGTTCTTCACTGAATCTGTAGTTGTCCAAAACTTGATCAAAAGGCATCCAAAACCTTCCTTTGATAATTTCCTGAAAAAACAGCCTAAAAGTACAGTTCAATTCAGTATAAAAATATTCAGATCTAGCTCTAAGTGAAAACTGTTTTTCATGTATTCCTGGGATGGCTTGTTTTTTGTCTTTTGGTTTTTTTTTGCTCTTCCATACAGCGACCTGCCCTTGGAGAACAGCTCAGGGTTGCCAGTGAGGCATATTTGCGACTTGAGCAACTCCTGTCTGAACCACATCTGTGAGCCTTTTGTAAATGAATCAAAATGCAGTTATGTCTTTTACACCAATATTGATGTGGTCCATTTTTCCAGCCAAATGGTTTTTAACTGTGTTTGGAAGATCTATTCAAAGATAAATATTGATGCTGCTTGCCTTTTTTTTTTCTTCCAGTGTTGGTTTATTTCTCTGGATTTTTTTTTAATTATCTTTCAAGTTTTGACAAGAATTCAGTGTTTGGCTCAAATGACAATGACATGGGACAACCTCTCTCCATATTCTAGCGATTAAGCATAATCATTATTTCTAACATTTGCTAATGTCTTGTCCAGAATATTGTGTTTAGTCTTTTTAAATACCTCGTTAATCCAGCAGTAATGTACTATTGATGTTACAGTTAAGTGAATCCAAGCAATAAAATGATAATCTAGTGATTGACTAACCATTACCCAAGGTAGGGCTAGAATTTATCCTAACATGGAGCCAATTTGCAAGCAGTTTACTCTTTATCTGGTAAAAGTCTGTGCTAATCCCCCAAATATAACATTTGTCAGTCCTCCTGCAATATATGTTCATAGGTAAAACCTGTGTTCTGGCAAGTTGCCTAATTTGCTTTAATTTTCAAAGGAAAAAATAACTAATGATGTTTTCATCCACATGCTACCTCTTTAAAATGACAATTCAGGCACAACCTGAAGGCTGCAGCCCTACAAGAAGCCCAGGTTAGGTGAAATGTGTGTGTTTAACACTAATGTTAGCAGGAATATCAGTCCTGCTCCTGACACTGAGTTTCACTGAAAGATCTGTGTGTCTTTCTGTCTCTCTTGATTTTTTTTCTCTGCAAATAGGTTGAGCTTGTCCACAGCAAGGGCCGGAACTGTATGTTTTTCCCCCAACACTTTATTTCCATAAGAGGAAGATCAACAGCAAAGCTCTTCTCCTGACTTTAACAGCCCATGCAGCATGGGGAAAATAGAATAAATCTTGTCAAGTAGTTGTATATGTTGCAGTAAGTCTATAATGTATTCTTTGTGTACCACATAACTAAAGATACAGTTAGTAATCTAAAATAGACAGCTGACTAAGCAATTGTAACACCCAAAACATTGGGTAGCTGAACTCCAGGATCATATAAATGACAAACTCACCAATACAGAGAACTGTGGTAGGCAAAGCACCTGAATTTCATCTCCTTCAGGAGTGTGGATGGGGACAAATTCCCTACGTTAAAGAAGGCAATAGATACAGGTGAGGGGAAAATCATGCATGTAATAAGAAAATTGACTTTCGGATGCACATTTTGATTTGCAATCTTTTACTTGGCAAGGTTGTTTATGGCTTTGTTTGAGAAGGTCAACTAACTTGAAAACAAAACCTTTGAAGAATTGAAATATTAAGCGATACAAGAAAAAAAAAGTCCGCATCTTTTGGGGGAATATGTCTCTTGCTTAGAGATGGAGGTGGCCAGTGTTCTGCCAGGTAGGAGGCAGATGGGTGAATGTACCTGAGTGACTTCTGTGCATGACAGCTGTACCCATTAGTCTGCATTTGCTATCTCGCTATCTCCAGAGCCATATGTTCCTTTTCTTTAAATAAACAGGTATATAATAGCTAGGACAGATGTGAAGAGCAAAATGACATAAGCAGAGGAATGATTCTGAACTCGAATCAAATGATTAATCTTGACACCAAGAGTCTTACCCGATTTGTGACTAAGCTGAATCGGTGCACGCTGTGCAGTTGCTTTCAGTGTCCCTGTTAATGGAAGGGGAGCTTTAATCGAATTGTAATCTCAGTTTCTATCTGTCTTCTTATGATTCATTAGTGTTTGTAATTCCATCCTTTTTAAGCTTATTGGTTTGTGTATTGCTTACTAATATGCTTCAAGAATGTTGCAGATTAATTTTGTAGACAGTCTAGTCCTCCTCCTCCGCAGAGCAGCTCACAGAGCAGATTTTGTTTTGTTTAATTTAATTTCACCAGTACAGTTCCATTGAGGTAAATACTTTTTTGAAACATCTTAGAAAACAATGGCATTAAAAGCATCAAATATAAACATGAGGGAATTAGCATTAAATTACAGTGAAACAGCAGGTGGAAATGTAATCGTATAGACAACTGCAGTATAGCAATGAATCCAAAGCAGTTACAGAATTTACTGTTAAGTTACACATATTTTGTTCAAAAAGATACAGCAAGTGTGTCAAAATGTTAGAAGGGGTAGTGCACACTATCTCAAAAGTGCAGTGAATAGTTGTTATTTCTCCAATCAGTGAAGAGCTCTTTGGTTTCTACTTTAACCCCAATTCTAAAATACAAAAATTTATTTTTTGTTCAGGAAAAAGTGTCTCTCAAAACAGTGTCTACCCCTATGAAGCTCTTCTTGTTCTTTCTAGTTTCACCAGGGGTAGCTAGGAAATAAGTACAGCTTTAAAAGGTGAACAGGATTTTATTCTCACTATTTTCTACTTGCAATTGATTTCTTCTTTATCTTCTCCAATCCTTGGTGTTAATAGGTATCAGTTCACAGTATTTTTTTATTCTTAAAGCATTTTATAGGATAGGCTTTCTAAAAATCAAGGAGAATAAATGAAGATCCTTAAAAAGGCTTTTTTATAGATGCTTATCAGATTTTAATTCTTACACAGTTATCATCAGTCATAAGATGAAGACTTGTGATATAAACACAGTTCTGGAGTATTTTCTCCACCAATAATTTTAACCTAAGGTGTTGCTGCTGTTTTTGTGTTTATGCTCTTTCTTAAGTTATTAGAAGGAAACAGTCTATTGGTATTAAAAGGCAAATGTGTGCATGCCATATTATGCATTGCTTGGGAGGTAGGAGTGTTCTGTGGGGCTGATTGAGCCCCATGCTAAAAGATGTGATTCTGTGTAAGATCCCCAGGAGAAGGAAGTGAAGTCCCAGACAATTCATTTGTATTTTGGCTAGCAACTGTTGATACGCAGTTTATAATTCGACTTTGAGGCTTCAAATGTCACCGCAGATGTGAAAATGAACCAAGCATGTTTTCAGTGAGGCCTGCATGTACCTTGTCTTTTGGATGTATAATCTCTGTGCATCATCATGTTTCTTTCTTCACATTCTGTTAATTTTTTATGAGCTTGAGCAGAACTGTGAAGCACAAGCTGTTTTCATGTAGATGGGTTTTATGGTGACTAAACATTGGAAAAAGGAAAACAAATAATTGTCCCGATATACACATTGCCTGAAATGAACAGATTGGTTTAAAATGCACCACTCCGGTGCCTGTATAGGCAGCAGTCGTGTGTGATTCACTGCTTTTCTTCTGGCCTCCTTTTGCTAACCTTGATTTTTCAGCCTTCTGTTTATCCAAGTTTTCTGCTATTTTAACTCATATAAAAACTGTACACCTGTTGTTTCATTGTGGAGGTGAAAATTGAGTGTCATGGAATAATTAGGTAAGAAGAATCATTAGGTCTGAAGTCAGTAGCCTACATTTCAGGAAAACAGTAAGTTTTTTTTTTCCTTCCATTTTTCATCTTAGATGTCATAAATGTCAGATGCATGAAACCATTCAGAAATGGTTGTAAGAAAAAAAGGTAATGTTACATGTCCATTTATGTCACTGTTTCTTCGTGTTTTCTAATGTCCTTTGGCATGTTTACATAAAAGTGCTTAATTTTGTTTTGAATTCCACTAAGTTCCTGGGCTCATAACTGCTTTGTATCAGGGATTTTGATGAACTTTAATGTTTAGACTGTGTGAAAGAGAAAACTAGCAATAGTAAAAAGTTTTTTGTTCCCTTTCTGAATACTAGTAATGTTATTTTCAAGCTACCTTCTTCTGTCCAGTGCATTTTTTTTCTATAAAACTTCATATTTCTGTACCCCTTTTGATTTATCTTTTAGTGATACTGGTTCCCAGTGTTTACTCATTCAGATGTCAGTGTTTCTTCAGTCACTTTTGCTGATCTCTAAATCTTTTTTCTTCAGCTTTTTAATGTGGAGTAACCTAAAATCTGTAACCATGTTCCATTGGTCATGGAGCCTTTGATTTAAAGTAGCAATTGTTAAGGTGTTATTGTCATTTCCTTCTTTTTATGCCATTTCCTTCTTTTCATGTCCTATTTTTCTATCTCTTACCATATATTGGCAATGTAATGTAGCTTCTTACAGTGTCCCATCCTTCTCCTGGAAGTTTGTACCAGTTTAGGGCTTGGTTGCTGGTACAAATTGCCATTTTCATTGGCACACAATGTAAGGGGGCATCCAGGTGCCTGTAGTTCTTCCCCCTCATGCCTCTTTCCTAACTCAGCAATATGTCATAGGCAGGTTTTACTGTCCTATTTTCAAGATTCCGTTTTGCAAAACTGAGTAAATATCTTACCTGGTTTGAAGGCCTTCAAGAGGTGCCTCCACCCTGCCGGTGTTTGTACTTCCAAAGGGAGCAGTGCGGTCAGATGGGCAGCTGAGGAGGAGGATGGTGCTGGGGATGCCATGGGCTCGCGCGGGCAGCTCGCACCCCCACTGGCTCTTTAAATTCCTCATTCTCTCCTGTAGTCATTTACACCGAGGATGCTGTTGTGTGAGTAGTGAGTGCTCTTCTGCTTGGCAGTTACTTACACTGAACCTTGTGCCACAGCTCTTTGTGTTTCGTTTGTGCAAGACTTACCGTATTCAAGACTCGAAGAAGGGCAAAAAGCTCTGTCTGACTCGCAGTGTTTCTAGAAGGGAGTCTTACAGCTGAGGTAGGGAAACCTGCAAAGACCTACAAATTATGCTGTCTTATCTCTGCCCATGAATTCTCTTGTGAGCAAAGGAGGTCGTATTTTAGAGAAGCAGATAAAGCAATTTTGGCTACACATGGCTTTTCTCCAAATCACACTTTCATTGGCTTTTCTCCAAATCACACTTTCATTGCCTAAGCTCAATTATTTTTATTTTAAGTTCAACCATAGACAGCCTGAAACTGACGTGAGGGCTTGACTGGAATACGTGTCCAGGAGGCCCTTCAAGGAGCAGGACTGTGGATCGCACCCCATGCAGCAGGGCTGTGTTGAGCCGATGGAGCAGAGGGGTACTCTGTTTGGCAGCAGTTTGCCTCTCTTCACCTTCCAGTAGAGGCTGATGGTCACATCCGTGGCGCACGACAGTGCACGACGCCTGAGGGGGCATGGCAGGGAATCCAGGTCTTTACCTCTTACTGCTTCTTGTATTGAATGCTATAAAGTTGTATGGTTTCATCTCGAATGAAGATTTGAGGATGTTGCCTGGGGCATCCTCAGGCCTCAACTGTAAAATCAGTTTGAAATATTTTAATCTTAACTCCTAGAGTCAAAGTTGCCAGCTTGCTTTCTTTAAGTATATTTTGTCCCACTGCATGTTCCAGATGTGAATTCCTTTGTGTTTTGGCTCACCCAGCTTTAACATTTTGGAAGAGGCTGCCCCGGGCAGTGGTGGAGTCCCCGACGCCGGCAGCGTTCAATAAGCGTGTAGATGAGGCACTTAGGGACGTGGTTTAGCAGGCTGGGTGGTGAAGGGCTTACTCTTGGACTCGATCATCTCAAACCTCTTTTCCAACTGTAATGATTCTATGAACATGAGAATAAAACATTCTTGTTGCAGGAACTGGGAGAATTCATATTGTTTGTAGCAGTAAAATCTGTAAAGATGACTAAATTTACTGGCCTTTACAGAACATTTTTGATATGATCTTTTTAATTACAGAGTAGGTGTCCTAAGAGCTATTAGAACAACTACCTGTTTATCTGTTTCAGTGTAGTTTTACAGCCTGTAAAAAGAAAAAAAAAAAGGAAAAATAATTTGTTAACAAAAATGAATACCTCAGTTAGACATGTTTTAGGAAGCTTCAAGAAATAAAGTTTTGTTACAAGAAAGAAGCCCCTCTTCAACTTGGAAAAAAAACCACGAAATGTCCTGGTTGGTCCCTGGGAGTGTCATGGAGGTTTGAACAGGCAGGAGAAGGAGCAGCATATTGAAAGGCTGCTTGAGACTGCAGTGCGGTCTTAGGATTTTGACATTAAGGGATTTTGATAGAACGTCCTTAAAAGATGCTCATCATACAGTAGATGAGTTTCATTACTTAGGAAATTGTATCCCGAGAGGATGGAGATATATGTATAGTTTTTTCTTTTTTTTAATGAAATATAGTCAGGAAAAAGCTGACATGACTGAAAGCTGAAAAAAATAAATAACCATACTGGAATCTGTGCGAGTGTATTGTGCCATATGCTCTAGGCAGTATTGTAATACCAAAATGACTTCAGCGGTTGCAAAGATAATTTTCACCACTCAGTCTTTCTTGATTTAGAGCTGTTGTCAGAGCATTTTTTATGCATCTTACATGGGTAGCTAGTAAAATTAGAGCTCGATTTTTAGGTGTGTTAAAGGTAGGATTGTTTTGACCATCACCTGTTGCCTCCCCCGTCCCATCACGTGTCTGTTTTGGGATCCTTAGCAATTTGTTGATTTTTAACAATATAGTCTGAAATGTAAGAAAGTGGGCATCTGCACAGCAGGAGAGAAAGGAGGAAAAGAGGAGTGTTTACATACCCAGGTGCACATAGAGTATGTATATTCAGAGAACAGGTCAGGTCATTGTTTATTGAACAAGTCTGTTCATCTTCCCCTTGGAGATGGTGTGCTCCCATTTGGCAAGATGCTGCTCTCTGCCTAGCAAGGGCTTTGGGAGTTTTGTCCTTTCTTTTCTGCCAAATCTGCGCAGAGCTGGTTGGGTTGAGCACACTGTTGAATAACTGTGGTTTGCAAGTACTCACACGGGATGTCCCCGGTTTAGAAGAGGGAATCCCTGGAGACCTCTTGGCTGCACGGCTGACCCGCTGCAGCTGCGCCCGCGAACCAGGGCGCTGGGTGCCCCGGTATCCCCGCGTGCCGGCAGGGCCCGGCAGCGCCAAGGGAGGCCGGCCTCTCGCTAGCTCTTCAGAACCACGCTGAAAGCAAAAAAAGGTCCCATCACCAGTGCTGAATGACGGCAGTTTGGACTTGAGATGGACAGCATGCGTGAGAGGACCTGCAGCGTCTCCACGAGTGGGGCCTGCGAAGAGCTTTGCGTGGGGAGGCATCGCCCTCCCGAGCTGGGGCACCTGCACGCTTGCTGCAGGAGTGGTTCTGAATCGTTACTGCTGCACTGATCGAACGTACTGAAATCGGATCCAAATTATTTTACTGCAACTATGCAAATGAAATAAGCATTTTCAAGTAACTGAGCAATAGCCAGCTCAGTGTTCAGAAAAATGATTTTTAAGTCTTTGTATTTAGATTTTCTACTAACCATAATAGCGGTAGCCTGAGCTGAATTGATGAAATAAAATAGCATCTTAGTTTTTCCTTCAGAGGATGTCAGAAATGTTTGGTGTCACTTATTTCCTCAGTTAGAAGTGTGCAAGTAGAGGAATGTGTTTCCCCAGCCGGGAGCTCTAACTCTTAGCGTCGCACAGATTAGCTCCGAAGTGCTGGTGTTCCTGTTCAACTTTCAGTTACTGAAATGTCTGCCTGTTTTCACCCAGATCCGCCCAGTCTGCTTTCTGAACCACAGTAACTACTTAGAATAAGGAAACAACGTTCTTAACCAGCTTTCGGCCAAGTTTCCAAAGTGTGTATGTGCTGTTAGTATTTTCAGGTTCAGTCATGGCCTCATAGACTTGAATTTGTTTGTAACTGAAAATTCAATTTAATTGTAAAAAAATCCTCAAAAATCCTTAATCCTCAGAAGAAACAATGTGATTATTGTTCACAGGATGAAAGCACCAATGCCAACTTCTAACACAGTTTCTGCTCCAAAGAGTTAAGCAGATTTATGATTTAGTCTTTCATCTTACCTGTTAAAACTACTTTTTTTGCACTTCAGTTATGGTTATCTAGTAGGTCTATATAATATAATATAATATTCATTCCTCTCTGGTTGTAGTAATGATATTTAGATAGCAAATTTTTATCTTGATGGAATGGAAGTTCCCAAAGAATCCAAGAAAGTTACCAGTGCATCATGAACTAGGAGTACAAAGACTTTGAAAAGCATTCCTGAGTGATGATTAAAAAAAAAAAAAAAAAAAAGGGAAGAAGAATGTTTCCTAGCTTCCTGAATTTTAAAGGTTTACTTAGAATTGAGTATTAGCTGAAATTCGCCTCCACATTCTTTTTTCAGAGGAACTCCTGTTTTTTTCAATTCTGAATGTATGGAAAGTTAAAATTCATTCTTATGCTTCTGAGCTGATATCTGATTATCTGAATATTAGAAGGAGCTTCTCTGACATCTGTAATATGCATTTGACCACATAAGCACATTGGAAATACCTTTTCCACTGCCTAGGACTGATGGAGAAAATGAACTTAAGAGACTGCTGGTTTGATCCAGTGTAGCTTCTCATCTTAGTAAAGGAGAACTTTAATGATATTATGATTTATGGTGCTTTATAAACAGTATGAGACGGTCAGAGACAGCATCTTTCTTTGTCATTGCTCTGTTTTTATCTCTCGTTAAATTGAGTGATTGTGCCTCGTACCTGTTCTTTCTTTCTCACCTGAGATCACAAAGGCACAAGTAGTGTGGGTTTGGCTTTTAATCTTCCTTTAGAAACTTGTTGGTCACCCAAGAACCCTTCTGGTGCAAGATTTTCATTTGTTTCATGGAGATGACAACAAGTAGATGATATAATCATTCCTCCAGCCTTCCCTTAGAAAGCCTTAGGCCTTTTTAATGTATCCCTTTCATCTTACAAAATGTTCATGTTGGCTTAACTATCTTTTTTGATTCCTAGATCTTCCCAGGATGAAATACACTTTTTCTTTGTAAGACTTCTTTAAACATGTCTTCCCTGCTAGTTTATTCTGGTCTGAAGTAGCAGGGGTTTATTCTGTACTCCTTGAGAGCTTTGGGATTCTACCTTTTCTAAGTACTCAAGTGAACTGGACTACTGCACTTCGAAGCTTTGATTGCTTCATCCTTGTCTTCGGTCCAGAACCCTCCTTTTCTCCCACTGAATGCTCTGGCTCACACTGTCAGCCTAGTGTGGAATTCCCTGAGCTGATGGGGTAGATGTCCAACAGGCCACAGAATTAGTCACAGTCTGTCGGGATCTTGGAAGTCCCCATAAAGATTTTCAGCCTTTATCACTTTGTTTTTAATTCTCTAATATTCAGTGGTACGTTTGCTCGCTCAAGAATTTGCAAAGAGGTTACAGAATAAGCAAGATGAGCTTTCTGTGACCCGAGTCTAGACCTTTTTCAGAAGCGTGACTAGAAATCCTCCTGTCAGATTAGCGTGGTCTAGTGGTCTGCATCCGACCTGTGAAAAGAGCCTCTGAGCTCGAATTCTGCATCTGATGTTGAGTCCATTGGTCCTGTTCTCGTCAGGGTGCTACGGACACCTGTGTCCTTAATAGCTAGCATTATCCACCAGAACAGTTCTCCTCTTCTGTAGATATGAAAATCCTATTTCTGTATTCTTGGCCAAACTCCATTTCTTATTCATGGTCTTTTTGTCAACAATTTCCCAAAGGGCACCGGGAGGGGGGAGGATGTTTTTAGCAGTGGAAGGATTTCAGGGCGGGCAGAAGTTCTCACGTAGATCTACCAGTCCATAACCTCAGACTTCCTTTCCTAAGCTGCACCTTTATGTGATTGTTCCCATATTTTTAGACAATGAGAAGTAGTCTCCATGGCATTCTTACTCGAGTACTTTCCCAAAAGGATTATTTCATTATGTTGGTTTCCCTCTTTGTAAAACTACACTGCTGTTCTCTTCACAGGACTGCGGGAGGGAGGTGAGGACTAGCTGGTGATAATCCGTGGCTTGCCGACAGAAGCACCTTGTTTACACGGGTGTCTTTCAGGCTGCGTGCCCTTGAACACGTGTGCTGCTCAGCTCGGTTGGAGAAACGCCTAATTAAGGAGACCACTGGGAAATGTTACGAAAATCACTAAGATAATTTTCAAATTGAGTCTTGCTTTCTGATAGTTGAAGCATTTTGTAACTTGGAAACATTCTGCACTGCTCCTTTTTTCCTGACATTTTATTTTTATGTATTAGTATGTATTGCGTAGTGTTGTTATGATCACAGTGTAAGTCCCAATAGGATTTGTGGCTCAGTAGCACTAAGTGCTATATCAAGGTAGAAAAGAACACGCTGCCATCCTTCAAGGATTATCGTACTAAATAATTTAGACTGCTTTCTCTTCCCTTTGCCCATCGAATATCCCTATCTGTGAATGAAAGTATCTGGAACCTGAAGTGTATGGTGGATTTTATTTCCTTCCTTTTTCTGATCTGAAAATAACGATTTTGCAGCTGGATTGAGCAAACAGTTCTACAGAAAATATATCTTGTTCTTCCATAGTGATGCTGTCTCTGTGAGATTTTGTTAGTAACATGAGCAGATATGACTCAGAACTGACACAGGAAAAACAGCTATTTTGTGTAGGAAGGTTAAAAAAAATTGCCCAGCATTGCAATCAAGCTGCAGCTTTTTCCCCACCTTTCCCCGCCACACCTTTTTGTTTGTTTGTTTGTTTGTTTTGTTTTACCCCTTTTAAATGACCTTTGAATCTTGAGCTGGTATCCCAAATTCATCTTAAACAATCAACTTGAAATCCAGGAGACGGCACAAATGAGCAGTCCTCGACAACCAGCGTGTTTCTTTCAGAGGGGTCATGCTCATAGGGAGCTGGAGGAGCGTTTGCCTGCGTGTAGAATACGAGCAGAAGCAATTCCACTGAGCTGCTTTTTCACCAAGTCAGTAGAGAGACCTCAAACATAACCTGAAATGCTGCAGTTTGGGGTTTTCATTTGCTTGCTAGTTCAGATTTATTCATGTTGTAATCAGCAAGATGAAAAAGGGTTATTGCTTCTAGATACAGTCTCAGTTTGGCCAGATTAGGGCAATTTGCCGTATTTTTTGTTCTCAAAATAAAATGTAGGACCAGGAGTATGGTAGAGGGTGGGGAGAAGAAAGATGCTTCTTTCTTGGAGCCCCTCAAGTTACCCATTCTTCATTCTCTCTAAATATTTTGCCAGTCCCTCCAGTCTCTTCCTTGTTCCCTTTGTCCTTGTTCCTTGGGCTTCTGTTGCTCTTGAGGGTCCTCTTCATCTCTTTCTCCACCCTCATGTTTTCAAAATTACTTGAGTCTATTCCCCTTAGAGAAAATTTCCTAATTCTTGGCTGCAAAATCCTGTCTTTATTTCAAACCCTTCAAGTAACCAGCTGCTTCCAGAAAACATTCCTGTGTTAATTTCCCTGAGAAATGTTTGCCCATGCCATCTTGTCTGAACTTTTATTGCATTGCTTTCAAGTTCCCTGTGGAAGGAGCCAGTTGTTACGTGTTTGTGGAAGGCCGTTTATCCA
Source organism: Crypturellus tataupa (assembly GCA_034781795.1). Lineage (NCBI taxonomy): Eukaryota > Metazoa > Chordata > Aves > Tinamiformes > Tinamidae > Crypturellus > Crypturellus tataupa. Next base: position 68,363 of record JAWLRI010000058.1, on the reverse strand, counting down.
GTCCATGGACAGTGAACAACGAGACACAGTGTGTAGACAATAATACCATCTCTGCCAGCCTTTCTGAATCCTTATCTTCCTCTATCTTGCGTCTTTTATTTTCCCATTGTTTCACTTCTTGCTTTTTTTTTGACCCTCTGTTTTAGTCACTTTCTCACACAATTTGTTAATATACATCAATAAAATCAAAATTATGTTTCATTACCATGGAATTACTCATTGAGGTATGAAGGAGAAATCACCTTTTGTAATATACCCACAAAATGGAATATTTTAGTAAAAGGATCAGGGTTGTAGTTGTTTTGTGAAAACTAAGACACATGCCCTGCTTGCGCTGAGATTCCTTATGGTGTTTTCCACCAGCTTCCTTAGAGGAAGGAGCTCATCTGAACTGGGTCTGACCAAGAGTAGAGAACGTTATTTGCCATCTGCTTGGGGAGCATCTTTCCTATTTATGTCTGAAAAATATTTGATGTTTTGATGTCCATTCAGATTGCTTTTATCCAGATGTTCTGGGAACTTAAAACAGCTCTAGCTGTTACTTAGATTGAGTGTTTGCTTGGAGCTGCTATAACCCCTGCTTTTCTACAGGCTACAAAACAGAAACCTTGTCCTTGTGGAAAAATCCTGCAGAAATAACCAGACTTGATGCCTGGGGATAGCTTTTCTTTCCCTTGGTGCCTTCCCTCTTGCTTTCTCCTTACTGCCTCATACGCTCACTGCAGTTTTCATTTCTGAAGGTGAAAATCTTACCCCAATAATGACTTGTGGGTATTACAGTCTGGATAAACAGTTTTGTCAAAATACAGATTTTTCAGGCTCTATTGGTCACGTCAGGTTGTGTTGTAGTCATTTTCCAAGAAAACCCTGAGGAGTCGCATGCAATTCATTGGAAACCATTTCCTCTTTGCTTGCCACTGATCTCGTGGAACTGGTTGAGCATTTAGGTTACATATAAAAAAGAAACAGTTCTTTTGCACTGCTCTTACCTGACTTTACTATAGATAATCATCCTTGAGCCCCGATTCCCTGCGCCGATGGGATCGCAGTGGTTGCCGTGTTGTCCCCCAGGAGGCTGGGAGCTGGGGCTGCAGCGAGAGCCTGTTTCCCCGCGCGGTGCTGTGCCGGTGTCGGTGCTGGGCGCTACAAAGCAACCGCCCCAGCGCTGCACCCGGCAGCAGCAGCCGCAGGGAACACGGTGCCTGGCTGCACGGGGAAGCGGGAGCCTGTTTCGTGCACGCTTGTTAGCATTATTTGGGTTCCGAAGTGCGTGCTCACACACGCGTCTGTCGGCGTCCAGCTCTTCCACGTGACCCCATGGGATTCGGATGCGCTCGTTATTTATAGCTGGCCAAGGCAGCCCTGGCATTATCTGTGAGCCTGCTGGGCCTGAAATTGCAGCGCTCCCCTGCAGGGAGGGTGAGCCAGGCCCCTCCGCAAGAACTGAGCTGTGCTCTGGGCTCTGAACGGGTCTAAGCGTGTGGGGAGGGTAGGCATATAGTAACGTTTTCCCTCTTTTTTCTCTCTGTTTTTATTTTCAGATAAAGAAAGATATTGAAAAATCCATGCGGTCTGTATTCCTATTAGCATTCTTGCTAGGTGCTTGTTTAAAAAAAAAAAAAAAAGCTGGGTTGATTTTTTGCCTCTTTTCTATTTCCCAGCTAACTTATTTCTACCTGTGCAAACCATGAACATTTCCTGAAGGCAAAGAAACTCCTAGTCTGTCTAGAACTAAAATTCCTACTTAGACTTCTCAGTAGGAGGAGCATGATGTGCCCACTGTACCTGAACATGAGGGTAGGCTCATCTAGATGTTGAGCTTTGTTTCCCAGTTTCAGCCATAGTTCTCTGTGGTCATCGTTGTACCAAAACGTAGGTGTGTTTGCAATTTTGCTTTATTGGCAATAAATAAAATAGATACCGTGCATGGCTTAGAAGACACCAGTATGCCTGTGAGCATCCAGGGCTCACAAGATCTGCTCATTTAATGCAACCATATCTAAGCTGGGAAAAAGAATAAATTGGTAGGAGATGTATTTTAGAGTATATTTAAATTGCTATGTTTTTATATCAGTCATAAGGTAAGGCTATAAGCAATGTAGGGTGTATAGGGAGGGGTAATATCTATTACTAGATCAACTGACACAGCTAGAAGAAACACATTTTCAGGGTACACAAGTTTAAAATAGTTCCCAGGTTCCTGGTGCAGCTTGGGAACAATTATTTGGCATTTAACTTAGCTCTGTTAATTGAATGTTAATTAATTAGGCAGTTCTCAAGGAAAGGTGATTGGTACCTGAGGAGCCGAGGAGGCTGTTAGCACAGTGGAGATGACAGGATCGGTGGGGCTGGTGAGATGGAAAAGGCGGCGTAATTCCTGCCCAGGAAGGGAGAGCAGTGACGGGGGGCGAGGTGGGGAGCGTGGCCCCTTGAAAGGGCCGCGCGCGCATCTGTCCGTCTGCTCGGCACTGTCAGAGCAGAAATAATTGAGCTAAAAACTCCTGTAGGCTGAGATCCTCTGTGCTAATGTACTTCACATTTTTGTTTCCATGTTCAGCAGAGAGAGATTATTTTATATACACATAGGGTTTCTTTTTTTTTCCAAAATGAAAAAGAGGATTACAAGGATGTGCTCAAAGTCTCTCCATCCTATTTCAAGTACAGAAGTGTCTGTAGTGTGAAATACAGTCCTGCAAACCCCCCACTCTAACATTTTTTCCTCAGCATGTAAGATGTTGGCAAAGTCTCTGTTAAATCAATTGTACAATAATAATAATAATAATAAAAAAAGGTCTGAGGACACCTGATAAAACATAAGATATAGAATAATGTAAAATTCCAGTTAAGGGTGAGACTGCAAAACCAAGAAGCAACAGTTCCTAAAATAGCTCTTGGTCCTTCTGAGAAGTTCTGGCTGCACAATGTTAACTTTGGAACCACACTTCTGCTATAAATTTTGGTTGTGTGGGTTTTGCATTTTATTTTATTTTTTTTCCCCTGCATAAAAGCCTCTCCAGATGTCTTACAGTTGTTGCTCGAGCAGGCGCAGGGAGCGCGGGCTCTGCGTGTCCCTCCTCTCTGCGTATCCCCCTGCTCCACGGTGCCACCGGCCGTGGGCACCGAGACCTACGAGTACCCACCTGTGCTCGGTGCGTGGCAGCAGGCCGGATGTCTAGGGCGACCGCTCTGCGGGAACTCTCCCCCGTGCACCCAAAATGTGGAGTATTCTTCTCATTTCTTGTCTTTTTGCAATAGTCGGCAGTGCAAGCCAGACTGAAACATTTTTCAAATGCAGGCTGCTTGACTGAAACGCTTGCATGTGCAACCACAGGTTCATAGGGTTGTAAGAGACACAAGAAATGTCTATGCCCCTTGCCTGGGTGTTCCCAAAGCCGTTCTCATCAGATGCTTACAGGGTCTCTGGAGATGCCTCAACTTATCCCTTCCGCATGAGGAGGAGAGGCCTAAACCCTAGCCTGTGTCTTTTCTACCCCTTGGTAATTTTATTATTTTTCAGTTTTTCCACTGTGGATATGCATAATATGTTGTCACTCTGTAAACTGGTCTCAATTCCTTTCAATCTTTGCTTCTACAAAACGAGCACTCTATAAAAGCCCTGTCCCTGCAGGCCTTTCTAGCAGGTCACACTGATAGGCCTTGGCGATGGTTTCTGTGGCTCGGCAGCCCGCGGTGCGAACGCGCTCCGCGATGCCCCAGCTGCCCGTCCCCGCGTGCCACCAGGGCGGCTCCTGCTCCCCTGCAGCCGCAGGGCCGGGGAGCCTGCGCACGCCGCGGCCCACGCGCCCTTCTGAGAACCCGTCGCAGGTGGTTTCCCGCCCCACTGCTGGGAAGCCGTGCGCTGTCGTGGTTGCGCTTGTCCTTCCCCAACAGCGTTTCAGACCGTTTCTCCAATTTGTCTTTAGCTTCTGCAGCGGGCTCTGACGCTGCCTTCTGCGTGGGGCCATCTGCAAGTTCAACAAGAATATTTTCTAATGCTTTATACACGTCACAGATACTCTTAAATGAAATAGAAATATCAGATCCAGAGCAGAGTTCTGCATAATACTTATTTCTGACCACTGGTTTGATTGTCCTGTACGCTCCAGTTTCCATCCCTCCTCTGTTGTTTGCACCTGGGCGTTGTGACTGGGTTATTTATAAGGATTTCCTGTAAGACAGCAGTGAAGCCTCATTGAAATCAAACAACTCTGTTCCCAAGATCTGCATTTGCCAGTATAAGGAAAGTGTGGTGTGATGCATTCCTGACAAATCTGTGTTCATTCTTACTCATTTTTTACTTTTCCTTTTTTTCCTTTTCACTTTTTTACTTTCCTCTTGGTCTTCATGAATACTTCAGGTTATTTTCCCTTAGCAGGAAACTGTAATTAGGCTGATAGGCCTCTAACTCCGCACTTCTTCCTTTCCCTTTTTTGCAGACTAGATTTTCCATTTTCTTGTTGGTACTGTTGTGCATGGATTCCCTGTGTTGAAAATAGTGGCTATATGTAGTATATTTTTTTCTAGTACTTGTTAGTGCAAATAAAGCTGCTTAGGTGGCTCAGGGATTGTTTACACTAGTACTTGGAGGGCTCAGGATCAATAAAGTGACACTGAGCCTCTCACCTGAAGGTCACCATTTAGAATCCAGCCGAAGATGGGTTGAAGTGACTCATTTCCACTTTTCAGATGCTGGTGTTACGTACAAAATCTGTTGGTGACTAGACCATGCGCTGCAAAGTAGAAGCACGCAGCAGTAATGAAAGACACTGTTGTTTGAAATCTAGGCAGCGAAACCAGTAATTGGATGAGCAAGGAAGTAAGCAGTCGAATGCTGTTTGAGTGCCTTTCTTTTGGAGAGTCGTATCCAGGATTCACTCACTGGTGGCCTTTCACCAGCTTTATCTCCTCTTCACAGTGGCTGATGCTTTCAGAGGTAGCCATATGAGCTCAGCAAAGCCTCAATGAGACGCTGATGTATTTTATCTGGACCCGCGCAGGGCTCGGCGCTGGCCAAATGGAGCTGTTGTTGCTGTTTTTGGTAATGTCTGAATTTAAAGCTAATGTAGCCAGTCTGGTAAGACACTCTGCCAAGTTTTGGCAAGTTGAGAATGAAATTGGGGAATCCCAATTTTGCTCGAGTCACGGAATAAGGCTCGCAGCGTTTGAATCTGTGCTTCCAGTCTTTGCATTTGGCAAGAGCATTTGTGGAAGCATCTATATGTGTCCTGAGAGGTATTTAGGAAGAGCTGAAGGGATGCCAAGGCAAGCTGGACCCCTGTTTGGGACCAGGCTTGTATGCTGTGGCATTCCCACGTGGCAGCCTTGAAAGGGCATGTTAGATAACTCAGCTTTACCATGTTTGTTATTGAATAAAAGCTCTGACAATTAACTTGATATTACATTTGGTTTAATTTAAACATTTCCCACATTATCTCTTTTGCTACAAACCTGTGTGATTTTCTTTTTTTAATAATAATACATAATTGTGTTACAAATCCTACTGGGGCAAAACAGGCTATCTCTGCAGGACACAGCTGTGGCTTTGGTAATTATGGTGGCTTTTGGTGGTAAAGGACATGACTTAGATATTAGCAGTAGAAACACATGTCATAAAATGTTCTGCAGTGTTGAATCGCCGTTTTGTTTTTGCTTTCCTTTTAGGATTAGTGAGGTGAGGGGTGGGACGAGACAGGACCAACAGTCGCCGGTGTCTCGCCTCTTCCTCCATTTACCAGCTTGCCAAATATACGCTTTAAAACAAGAGTAAAGCGTCTGAATTTACTATGTCCTGGAAATGTGGACAAAGACTGTGAGGTTTTCATGCAGTTGAAATTGTTCCTGTAATGTCACAGCACCCTGGGCATCAACTAGTTAAGGCTCTTTGTTTTTATATATTTCCACGCAGTGTATTTGCTGCATTCTTTTGTGCAGAAAGGAGGACGTTCTTAAACAACCAGCCAGTACTTATTTCCCCTCCCTTCTCTTCCCTCCACTGCTTCCCTTCAAACCCCACCAAATTATCTCTCTGAATGATTTATAAAAATTGCATGTAGATTGCAGGCTGCACAGCAGAGGATACAGAGCCCTTGTTGGCTCTGCAGACTATTTATAAGGAATTCCCTATATAAAAATATGAATTTATTTCTAAAAGCGTAATAAAATTAATGGAAACAATCTGGAGGAAAATGCTGGATTTTCTTACATATGCTGCAAGCATCAGCCAAATGCATTTCTTTCTGAAACAGAATCAAAACCAAGCCAGAGAGATGGTGCTGAATAGATAGTTTGCTCCAGACCCAGCCCGTCCTTTTCCCCCCTCCTAATATTTTCATTGCAGTGAGGAAGAAATACGGCTCTGCCAGGCTGCCTATTGAACTATCTGCTGCAGCTTAACTGCAGCAAGGAAGCAGTAATCCTATTGTGCTCCTCCAGCAGTCTCCTGGGAAGCAGAAGGCATTGAAATTACTGAGCTGTTGTCCTATCCCCTCCTCACCTGTCTTTGCAGCTGTAAATATAGTGTCTGCCTGTAAATAACAGTTTGCTGCACCTTTAAGCACGTTCCCTAACAAGAGGCGGTGATTTACCGAGGTGATAAGCTGTAACTAATACTAGGGTATCATAATAGGTAAATAGATTAGCACCGTGCTCCTCTGTATTTTGCTTTCTAGGGAGCCCGCCGGCTCGTTCACGTCGAGCTGCTTACGGCAGCGCTGGGCGATCGCTGGGGTAAATCCTGGCGCTGGGGCCACTGCTGCCGCTGGGGCTGCAGGCAGCGAGGGAAAAGCACCGGTGCATCCATCAGGCAGCAGCGGCTCTTGCCGCTTCCTTCCCTTCCCTTCCCTCCCCAGCAAGGACTGTAACGGGCTGTGCCCAGCGTTCAGCCCCTGAGCTGGTACTCGTAGGTGTGAGAATGCAGGTGCACTAGGAGCATCTGTAGTCGGGATGAGAGAAGCAGAGCATCCGTCCGGGCTTTATCCATGGATTCTCCCCATCTTGAGCTCATTGTGTTTTTGTGTTCTGAAGAGTCTGGTGTTTTATGAAGGCAGTTGATTTTAATTAGCCAAAGCACTGCTGCTTGGCCCCGTCTTAATGACTTAACCCGCTCGGAGCGAGCGCCGAGCCCTCTGCCCAGCTCCCCTTGGGGTGGCTCCGCTGCCCGTCGCAGCTCCTCGCCAGCACCGGCCTCTGCGCCCGTGCACTTTGGGTTTAGAAACACACAGAGCTCCCATCAAACGCGCTGCAGAGGGTTCTGTGGAAATCTTTTCTTCTCCTTTTTTTCTTATCCCGTATAACAGTTTTTCAGCACAAAAGGACCCTAACAGGAAATGAACAATATCAGGGGATGTTGCCAATTCTAATAATTGTGTCGCAAATCTTGTGATATTTGGCAAGTTCTTAAAGACCTGGCTCCTAGAGGCAAGGGATTAAATAACAATTGCTTCCTTTCTCTTTCAAGCAAAGCTCAGCTCTGTGGTTGCACAGAAATGCTTGAAATGTGACTCAAGCTGAAGGAAAAGACATTCTCGGCCTTCCCTCCTGCCCCCAAGCTCCCAGCGTATGTGCTGTCAGGTTGTTTTATGATTTTTAAATGAAAGTGTTTAAAACTGTAGGAGACATCCAGAAGGTCTCCAGGTGTGACCAGCTCTATGCGTGTGTGTCTGTAAGTGTTTTTAAGGAGAAGCTGGTTGTGTTCTGCGCTCGGACGCGCTCGCGCGCCTTCGCGTCCTCGCTGATTTGCAGAGGCAAACAGGCAGGGTGGCAGGAAGCTGAATACCTCCGGACGGATATTTTCTCACTTCCTCTGGAAACCCCTTTGGCTTAGGGGGTTTGAAATTTCTCCTTATGATTGAAATTTCTCCTATTTATAATTTTTCTGTTTTTCTCCGTTCCATAAATGCAAAGACCGCAGCTGCTCACTTCGCTGTTGGTTGCTTTAGCGTAGTCGTTGTTAGCAAACCAGTATTGATTGATTCCTATAAAAATGCCTCCATGTTTAAAGGAAAATGCAATCCCATTAATGGCACAGGTTTTGCAAATGGAGAAAAGTAGGTCAAATACCGCACCAATCAACCCAGAGTGTGTCCCTCTAAGCCAAGTAAATGTGTGAATACACTTAAACTGTCAGCACGTCACTGGATTGCCATTATTATGCATCTTTGGCATGAGCTGGCAAAGACCTCCGTGACTGAACAGGGCATGAAAGCGTCAGTCGCAGTGTATTCCCCAGGCTGCGTTTTACACTCATGTGGGCAGAGGGTGCGTCCTGAAAGAATTTTTGTTCCCCCGTTGCAAGAGTCGCCTTGGAGTTGGGCAGGGAGCCCCGCTGCTGCGCGCCAGGGCGCCGTGGCCGGGCAGCCCAGGAGCACGGTCTCAATCCGAGCATCAAACTGCCGCAGCGAGAGGCTGCGAGAGACGGTGCGGATGGTCCATCTGCAAAATCTGTGCTCCTGTTGTACGGGGAGGAGGGGTGGAGGGGGAGGAAAGCAGCTGCTTGGCTGTGCTGCGAGAGGGGGAGACTGACTGTTGGCACCATCTGTAGCTGTCCTTTGTGCTTGCTGCTTTATCTGTTCATTATAGCATGGCACTGAATTTCTCGTGCTTTGAGTGTAAATGAGTTGAGATATGCCTAATACCGTCAGCATAAAAAGCAGTAACTAAGTACACTAAAGATGAATAGTGTAATCTGTAAATTCATTTTCAGTTTGTTTCATCTGACTTGAATAGCACAGGAAGTAATGTTCTGCAGGCCCAGCTGTGCCAGATGTGTGTGTGCTGCGTGCTCATCCCCCCGCGCGCGGGGTGGAGATGGATGGGGCGACAGCAGGCAGGGATGGAGGGGTGGCTCGCTGCAGCCTCGGGAGGGACAGGGATGCGCGGTGCTGCTCGGGAGGCAGCGAGCTCCTCGGTTTGCATTCCCTGCACAAACAGCAGTGCGGGCAGGGGAGCAGTGATTACACATGGCACTCGCGTCGAAACGTCCTGGGGGAGGAAAGGTTAAACCTCTCCATAATGAGTGCTCTGATAGGGACGGGTAAATTTGTTATGTTTTATACCTGCGGTCTCTTAGTTTCTAAAAACACGAGTGCTCTGCAGGTAACTTGCAGATTGTAACTGCCTACTTACCACGAGGGCCTCTTTGTTCTTCGGCAGTTTATGTTTCACCTCCATAAACGTGTGTGAGGCATAACAATAACTCAGTAATATCTTCTGCTATCTGCGCTTCGCCCAGGCTGGGCTGTCTCGCTGGCCTGCTCCTTTCCTAGGGGCTGCGCTGCGCTCGCGAAGCCGGCGTGGCTTTTGTTCCCGGGCTGTGACCTCGGACCCGCTAGGCTGTTGCTTTTTATCTCATTAGCCCCAAGCGCAGCCGCGTGCCCGAGGAGCAGCTCCCTGCTCCACATCCCCGCTCGGAGGGCTGGATCCCGTGCGCCGCGGTGGCGGGAAGAGCTCAGCCGCGGCGCTCGCGCCCAGGGGCTTTCCGTACACAGGGCCTCCCAAAGCGGGAGGAGGGGGCCTCGGAGCCTGGCGCCCTCGTAATGATATGGCAGGGATAAAAGCTGAGTATAATTGGCTCAAATGCTTGTTGACATATTCGTCGGCTAGTAGAGAGGCAGCTCAGCCCGACACTCCGGAGCGGAGCGTTTCGCAGAGCCCAAGGGGGCGCTTCCCGCAGCCCCCGGAGAGGCCGGCAGTTTCACTGACCCTGTTGAGCTCTGCAAGGAAGCGCTGCCCCCCCTTACTTTCATGGCAGAGCACTAAGATTCTTCCCCAAACCCCAATCTTGCCTTTCCACTTGATAAAGGCAATAAAATCACTACATCTCCTTTGCCCAAATGGGTGATTAATTCACAAGAATGCTGTGGGCTTTGAGTATTTTTCTTGTGTCACCATTAAGCATCTAAAAAATTCCAGTTGCTTCTTCTAATACTGAAAAAATCATATTTGTGACTGTTCTTACTTTTTTTCCTAAAGCTATGACTTTACAATTAGTCCCTTTGGAAATTGTTTTAATAATTACCTGTTAAGAGATACCTTTGAGTATCACCTGGAAATAGAAGGCTGTGTAGCCAGAAATGATACTTTGCTACTGCATATGATTATGGGGTTAGATTAAAACCTCATATTAAAAAAACACATATTGAAAATAAAGGTCCTGATTTTAGAGAATTCAGTGCATCTTTTGTTCAAATGAGCAAAGCCTAAAATGACATTTTTAGAACTTTCCTACATTAAACCAGTCTGGCAGTTTGCTTTTTGAGTGGTCTTCTGGTTCTCACCTTCTAACACAGTCTGATTTGCTTTGGATCTTAACACCTCCAGAAGGTGCTTGCTTAAAGAATTAGATACAAAGCATTTCGCTGTTAGGAGGTTTCTGTAAAATGCACTTGAAAGAAGAAGAAACCCCAAGCACTCCAGCTTGCGAGCGTTACTTCAGCACAGCGTTTCACAATTATCCTCTGCTGTTTCGTGGGGAAGGGATTCCCCATGTTTTCCAGGGAAAACGAACCCTCTCGTGTCTCTTCAGAGGGCGCTGCGAGCTGTTAGTCTCTCTGGGAAATCTGCCCATCGGAGCTGCTAAAGAGGGTTTTCTGTAAGCACAGACGTGCCCTCGCTGACCACAAGATTGGTCGCGTAATGGAAATGCACGTTTAGGGGTTATGCTGGTTCAAATATAGATTTAAGTGCCTAGCTTTATATCTGTGCCTTTGGGTGGACATGTTATCTTGTTTGTGTGTTCAAGACTGGCAGCTAATAGTTGTTTTGGAAATGTATTTCAGCACATGGGTTTCTTATGTTTTCTCCAATTAAGCTATTACACAAAATAGCTAAACCAAAAAGAAATCTCCTTGTTCTGTGTTCCCTTTCTCATGTGATGTTTTCTGTATGGCTCTGTTATGTTTCTATTAGCGTGAAAGGAATTCTTCTGCATCTCTTGTCATTCATAGCAGCTATCCCATGACCTGTTCCTCAGCCGTTCTTCATCTCAGCTCAGCTCAGACAAGTCCCCTTGTCCCTCCTGGGCTGTGCAGAATGTTTGCAACTTGTGTAAAAACATTATAATGATAGTGTAGGGCAATTACAGCCTCAATTTGAGAGGATAATAATGTGAGTGGTGGCCCGTGGACAGGCTCTTCGCTTGGCGGGGTTGTGCGTTCGGTTTGTGATTCCTGGAGCTGCTGTCGCTTGCGTCCGCGCTCGGCCGTGCCGGGTGTTCAGCTGAGCGCTCACTGTCCTTGTGTTCCCTTTGCACAGCCCTGCTCTCGTCGTGGTGTGAGGAGCTGGGACGGCTCTTGCTGCTTCGCCACCAGAAAAGCCGGCAGAACGATCCTCCAGGGAAGCTACCCATGCAACCCCCCATGAACTCTATGAGCTCCATGAAACCCACCCTCTCTCATAGGTGAGTGAAGTATGTACACATGGGCCACCTGACAGAGGTTTTAACTGACACGCTTATTACCACTAAGAGAGGTAGCTACACAGTTTTGCACACCGAACAGCACTATAGATAACAGGGGATCTTTAATTGCAGTTATTGCAATGCACTAAATATATTTGGTTTCTATCTTTGCTGTCACCCAGTACACAGTGAAAAGATGCATCCATCTCCAAATCTATGTTCGGGTCTAGCAGACTCACCTTTCAAACTGAAGGCTGTGCCCTAAGCAGAGAGCTCTACAACACATCTCTCACCAGGCATTTTCCTGCTGTTCATTTAAGTGGTTGAAAGCATTTCACTGATGTTCTGTTTTGTAAGTTGCATTAGAAATGCTATGCTAGAGCAAAGCAGCTGTATACTGGACATAGCAACAAACAGCCTATGCCTTCTGTCAGGTCAGGGTCGCAAAACGGTTATGTTTGAGATAAAAAGACACGAAAGGGCCCTGAGAAGAAACTAAATAGATAGGAAGCCTCTGATTACTGCTTTGCATGTGGAAGCAGCGGTTGTATGCCTTCCTAGGTCAAGGCAGAAGCTGGAGAATAGGTACAGACAAGGTCATACTTTTCTGGAAGTGATTTTCAAGTTTTACTTAGCTTCAACATCCCATTAAAACTCACAGTAACATAAATTGGTTTTTAGGCAAAATGTTGGGCACTTCTGCTAGTAAAGGATTTATAACACCTTGATGATGAGGCTAACTGTTCGTTTAGCTTCCCTGTACCTAGATATGATGATAGTACTGTGAATGAGTGATGACAACACAATCTGCATCTTCACGTTAGAGTGGGGTTTAGGGATTTGACTCATCTATGTACCAGTACATTCGGATCTGGGAATTCAGTTCTTGAAAACACTTTCTTTTCCCTCCTCCTCCCCTGTATTATTGTTCTATTTATAGGAAAATCGTGGGACCTCAATGCCTTTTATTATAGTCCTTGAGAAGAAAATCATTTTCTCGTGTAACTAACCTAACGGGCTTTTTAGAGTACCTGCGTTGCCTATTTTTATAGTTGCTTATGAAATGGTCGGGTATAAACATGCTTCATAAAAATGAGAAAACCTTTACTGAGGAAGATGCTGGAAGTCACTTCTAAGTTAGTGCTGTTCCCTATGAGCTACCCCTCTAGCAACGTTACTTCTATGGCGTAGCTGCTTATCTACAGCAGCTGCAGGAGCATCCTGGGGACTTGGAACACTTGCTGTGGAGCTGCTTCCATGTGAGCTGCTGCCTCATCTGTAATTTGGGCCATACCTGGCTGCTTCACATGGTCTCAGGGGATACATGACAATGAGACATCTTGTCGCACTCTGACTGTTTTCCAGCTGTGTTCATCGATGTTTTTTAACGGTCCTATAAGGCAACAGAGAAGTACGGGATGGGGAAGAACTGAGGTTTTTTGTTTGTTTGAATAAAATAGAAGATGAAGAGCTATTAAGTGTAATCCCAATGATAACGTTCTTTATGAGGCAACATTTGTATCTGCATTAGATTATGCTTGGGTCAAAAGCTTAGTGTTAAAAGTTCACAGCATCTCAAAGCTTACATCTACAAGGCTTTTGTATGAATCCAAACCAGAAAAAATGTATGTTGTGTATTTCCGATGTGATGTTAAGGTTTCCAACTGCTTTGTAAAAGTATGATATGTGTGGTTAGAAGAGAGCTTACACAGGTGCCTTGTGTAGATTAACAAAGGGAATATATGATATATGTCAATTGCTGAATATTACTGGATGGGAAAAACACTTCCTCTGTAACCAGACTATCTTGAAGTACTTAAGGCAGGGATTTTTCTACTGTTGCTTTTAAATGAAATTACTATAAACTTAGTTATGGACTAGAATCTCATTATATTGGACACTGCAGCAACACAGCCACATCGTGTCCAAGCTGAATCTTGTCTCAGCTAGTTATAATAAATTCTGACTCAAGAATACATCACAATAACGTGAATCTAAGAATTCAGATTTACAGCACAATAGACACGTACATTAGAAGGAATTCAGTTTCTTTTGTATTTTGGAAAGGTGAATTGAGTCGAGAAAACTGAAGTAGACAGATCAGCAAGGGCTCTGACAGTGATGCTGTTGGTCATATGCAGGATATATGGCATATAGGGATTTGCACGCTCGCACAAGATGCTTGTACAGTTAGAAACTGTAGTGTGCTAATTTGTTTTTTTAATGCAATGTTTTTCTTTAACAATAGATGGTCAAGTGTGAGATCTGTGGGTTGCATACATGACACAGTATTCAGTGAAGTAGCCCTGAAGGGAAGGAGAGGACCCTATTCTCTGTGTGCTAGTGCCGGGTGGGCGGTTAGGCTGCGAGCTCCGTGGGACGGACGCCGTGCTTGGCGTGTCGCAGCTGGGCTCTGTGAGCGCACTGAACGCTGGAGTCCCAAGGAGCAACTCGGGCCTTATCGCTGCTCAAGTCAGTGCAGGGTAGGAATAGTCAGCTCAAAGCTTTTACAGATGCATATGGTAAACTTTATTCCTGTGCTGAGGACCAGTATGAGACCTATCCACCTCCTAAACTCTGTATAGTGTCTAATTTAAGTCCTACTTAAAGGATTTACAGAGGACTTGAGGAGAACCTGTAGTCTTTTGGCTGGCCTTCTGCATACGGATGGAATTTCATGCTTTTGGGCTCATAGGGAATAGTCTAACTTCTTTGTATTATCTTTTCAAATCTGTAATAATGTCTGTAATAGCAGGTAATAGTCAAGGGGGTTGACTTTTACTTAATATTTCTAAGGTACTTTAAGGTGTCTGGCAAACAGTGTTATGGAAGTGCAAATTATTGTCATTTTAACGCCTTATTTTACTTCGATCAAGTCCCCACTTAGCATTTTATTGCATTGCATGGTGGATCTTGTTGCGTGTAAATCAGATTGAATCTTGGTTCAAAGGGGAACAATTCTTGTCAAACTTGATAGGAGGTGCACCCAAACTCAGTTTAAGATGGATCGGGCCCATCCAAATGCTAGGGATCTTGTCATCACTTGAGTAGCTGGTAACTTTGTTGATGTAAACACCTGAAAATGCTCAACTGTTTGCTGTAGTCTGGTGTGTTTTCACGAGTATTCTTTGGGTTCGTATTATCTTCTCTCCCCTGCGGACATCGGTCTGCCATGTCAGTTAGTTAATCGGCAGCTCTCTTGTAGCTAGTGACTGAATAATGCTCATTTCTGCATAGGGCAGTCAAGATTAGTTAAAGTACAAAGATAAAGTTGTTTTAATACAAAGTACTTTGTGTTAGAGGTTTTGATAAACAGTAGATCAAATTAACTAGCAATATAATAGGAGGAAGTTTACTTGTCATTACTGTTATATGTTCAGATAATTGCTATAAATACCGTGTACTGGTTAGACTTGCTTTACAAAGGTGTCTGTTGTTAGAGTTGGCCATGTCCCTCACCTTCTAGTTTAAACCTAGCTAACAGATGACTATATGGTATTGGTAGGAGCTGTGGGAAGAGAATTACAGTTCTGCATCTGTACTTTTACTAGATACTTCTCCTGTGTGTGTTTTGTTTCAAACCAGAAGTCATCCAGCTCTAACAGGCAGGTAGAAACTTTTTCCAAGTTTTGCACTGCCTTTTCAGTGTTGCCATCATAGGCAGTTTTGTCCGACAGTGATAGTCCCTTATAAAGTGCCTGGATTGGGAAAATGGTTAAAGGGAAAGGTCAGGTGCGGCGCACAGTCTGTTAGGAGGACAAGGAGGTGTGTGTTCCGCACGTCAGTGTGCGGACCGGGATCCCACCATTGCTGCGCATGGTGAACGGGAACAGCCTCCACCATCAAGGGGGAAAATCAGATTGGTTCCAAGTCTTTTCATCTTATTGTCTGTGAAATTATGAAATAAAGGTAATTAGGCACTGAACAGATGGTAAATCCTAATCTAAGAGAATACACCCAGTAAAGCAACCTGTGTTACTCCAGATTTTGCAAGAGTAGCCTCTTTTGTCTTCTGTCCTTCAAACCAAGGAGAAGGGTTAAAATCTACCACCAGGAGGAAAAAAAAAAAAAAAAAAAAAGAAAAAGAAAAAAGTTCAGAATCAAAAAAAAATCCTAGAAAAAAAAAGCATTACATAAAGGAAAACCAGCACAAAGCTTGTTCAGAAGGGTGTTAAGTCTTGCTTAAATGGTCTATGGCCAGCTCCATAGGCTATAGCGTAGTAAAGACAAAATTGTGATTAGTTGAGAATACTCTCCCAAGGCTCTCTGTCCATCCTGCCCACTGTTAGTGTTAGATTCAGCATATGCAGTTTTAGGCAGAAGAAGTGAAAGGAAAGCTTGAAAGAACATGGGAAAGAACTTGGATCATTTTTCTGAAAAAGCTTTGCGTTTCATTTGAGTTGGGGTAATTTCATGGTAAGTCCTTGCGGCAAAAGGAGAGGCCGAGACACATAAACTCTGAAAACAATAATGGGCAGTTTAAATTCTCTTCTACTATGTATGCTTCGTGTGCTGTGTAAGAGGCTTAGGACAGGGATGATCCTTCAGTCATACCGTGTGTACAGCACCTTGCACGCCTGTGAAAACAGGCCTTGTGTATTGATTACAGTCAGAGTGCTGCTGCAGTAGGGACCATACGCTGCTAATACTTTGTGTTGTTGTCTAGTGCATGTGAGTGTTATCTATGCTTAAGAGGTTTTTCTTTGTTTGGTTTGTTCTTCTCTAAATTTTATATATGATAGATAATTTTGTATATTATAGATAAAAAGTTTGGGGTCAGCCTTTTGAAATTTTGTTTTTATCAAAAAGTATCAGCTGATACTTTATAAACCACAATAAGGACTGGGCAAATATTATCTAAAGTATATTTTCTGATTGAATCAAAATCCGACCTTCTCGGGCTTTGCCCTGTCTATAACAGTTTTTAAAATATAATAACTTGAATTTTTGGAAAAAGCAATTTTCACCCTAGTGTTTGGGGCGTATTAAACACCCAATTTGTCAAGATGTCTAATTGATCATACCATGATTTACCATGTTTAGCAATGACTGCGGTAGTATAATGCTGTTTACATGAGGGCTACTGTAAAAAGCAGATGATTTGTGCTGCGCCCTGCTGATTTGCACTTCCAGTGCGTCAGGAAGGCTCCCTCTGTCCCTTGTGCTCAGGGAAACCACCACATGGGCAGTGGCATCGGCGTTCAAAATCGTTCAGCTGAGGCCACATCCCTCGTTTTTACCAGTTCTGACTGTCAGCCCGATAGCCGTGTGGTGGCACCGAGAGCTGCACTTGAGCTCGCTCTTTGATGCAAAACTCATTAAAGCCGTTGGGAGGCTGCTAAGTGAGCTGAGCACCGCGGGCTCGGGAACATCAGATGCGAGTCAACAGGGCTCTCTGGTCGCTGCAGCGCCAGCGCCGAGTGGGAGGTTTAACTTTCCCTCCGAGGCGCGCGGGGTGTCCGCGCCGCGAGTGCCACGCTTGGGCCTGCCGCGCGCCGAGAGGCGCAGGCCGCCCGCGCTCGCACGTCTCTGCGGAGCCAAGGGACTGCGTCTGTGCCATAAATGATGTCAAATGCAGTTGTTCCTTTGGGTCTGGGGTGTGTGTGATTTTGGGATGATTTGGCAACACTGACACAGATGCGTTTTGTTGCATTTTGGTGGGTTTTTTTTGATTTTGCCTGGAGCCTCGTATTTTCTGCAGCGATATCTGTAGTTGGTTCGTTTAGAGGAAAATACAACAGCATTCCCCTGTAAGAGAACAGTGCGGGCAGGGCTAGGTCCCCGGCACAAGTCCGCTGTTTCCTCGTGCCCCGGAGGCTCCCGGTACCGCGGTGCGGAGGCAGGCAGGCAGGCGCTGCTCCGCGCGGGCAGGGAGCGCTTTCCCGGCGCCTCTCCCGCCGGGCAGCCTTGCGGGCAGCCTCCCCGGAGCAGAGCGGAGCGGAGCAGAGCGGAGCGGAGCGCTCGCGCGCCGGGGCAGCGCAGCCGCGCG
>JAWLRI010000058.1:16266-50793 GCA_034781795.1 Crypturellus tataupa | reverse complement strand
GGGAGCGCGGGAGCCGCGCTTGCATGCCTGCACACGTGAGCCGCCGCAGACATGGACGGAGCCGGGCGGCGCTGAGCCGCGCGCCGAGGGTCACCCCGCGCCGCGCCGGCGGAGGGCACGCACGGGATAATCTCAGCGTTTTGGAGAAGGTAACAGGTGGCGTGTTAATCGCAGGGCCGTTACCGGCGGGTTTTTGTGGCGGTGGTGTGGGCTGCAGCAGCGCGTGGCATGGTCTCCCTGTGTGACAATAGAGCTGGGTGTGATGCTTTAATCTTTTCCCTTTGATCAGAGGAATGCCGTAGTCCCGTGGTGTCACCCGGCGCTAGCCCCACGGCCACGGCGGCAGCGGGGTCTGGGCAGTTCTGCCTCTTGCCTGCATAGCGGCGGTCGTCCTTTCCACATGGGCAGCAAGAAGTTGCGTGGTCTCGGTGTCCTTGCGTGCGCGCACACGTGTGTGCACATACGTGAAAGCGATCCCGTCACAGCGCCGTGCGCGGGGAGGGGGGGCCTGCAGGTTCTGCAGTGGTCGCTGAATTGCCTGGCCTGCCGCGTCCTGCGCTCGCCGGGCTGGGTTCTGACGGCCAGGTGCTGCTGCGCGGCGTTGGCAGGCGCGTGTCGCGCAGCATGAGGGTGCGAAGCGGTGGCCAGTGCGTCGCAGCGCGTGGGCACGGCGGGGCTCCCCAGCAGCGCCCGGCTCCCGCACGCTCCCAGGCCTCGCCGTGGGACGTGGAGGCTGCCGGCTCGCGGAGGCGCCCGGTGTCGCCCGCTGTACCACGGTTAGCTCTACAGCGCCCATCTCCATGCCAGCCGCTCTGCTCTGTATGGGCAGGTGCACCAGTGACCCCAGAATGAGCGTTGATGTTTGCAGAGCCGCGAGGCCACGGTGATAGCCACCCGCTTCACCGGGCTGTCTGCGCTACCTGCAAGCCCAGTGAAGTGCAGGCTTCTGTCACCTTGTGACTGCTGCCCCCACCTAGGACGCTCTCAGAATTCCATTTTCACAGGCAGCTTTTGCCGCCAAACAGCCTTCTTCCTTTTTATAAGAATGAAGGAATCCCTAACCACTTGCAGTCTGCCCCTTCAGTTTGCGTTGCTGGTGGCCGGGCACGGGCGACGTTCAGTACTGACACGGGGCTGGAGGTGGCTTTCCCTTCGCCAGGAAGAGATGCAGGTGCTCTGTGCTTGTGGTGTGGGGCCGAGGAGAGCTCTGCAAAGCGTGGGAGACCCATATTCCTCTGCTTGGAAAGGCTGGAGGCACCTGACAGGCTGGAGAGATTTGGGGGGCATAATTTGGGAGGATTGCGTATTGTCTATGTAAGACATGAATGCTTGGGGTCATGGCATTGAGAAGTGGATGACAGTGAAAATATTTTGCAAAACACTTGCAAAGTAGCTTTTGTAATATTTGCAGCACGTGAATACACCTGGTGATTTCAACGGGACCCTCTCTAATATATTGTTTAGTGAATTACTCAGCGGAGCCCCAATTTATGCCAATGGCCTTTGAACTCGTACAAAGAACACTAAATAAAGACCTATATTTGAGGAAGAGATGCATCACTTAGGGCTTCTTCAGTCAAACGTAAATTATTGCAGCTTATCTAAAGCCAGTGTTAGTATCTGTAGGTACTACGCTACCCTCACTTTTTTCCTTTCATCTTTAATATCTGCACCTGTACATAAAATCGGCTATTAGTTTCCTTTGTTGGGGGTGACACACAGAGATAGTTGTGCGTTGTCTTTATGATACCTCTTAATGTTTCCTTGCTGGCTGTCAGTGATGCTCGTAGCCTTTCTCCACTGCTCTTTCCTTGCTCTGCCATGTTCCTCTGTGCACGGGGAATGAGTTGTGTAGGGTGACTTCTACAGCCCATATGAAAACACAGCACAGAAGGCCGTAACTTGGTTAAATTTTGTGAGAGAAGAAAATTGTTAATAGTAATGCTTTTTAATACAAGTAAATGAAACCAAGCACTAGTTAAAAGTATTGCAACTTAAACTAGTTTCAAGTGTTTGAATGAAAACATGTTGGCCAAACACTGTGGGCCTGTGAAGATGGTTTTGTTCCCTTGAGAAAGTTTGCAAAGAAAAATGAGAAGTCAGTTGCTTCCTTTTAAAGGTCTGAGGTTGTGTTAAAAATGAAACAAAACAAAATCAGGTATCTGAAATGTTTTTGATTGCAAGTATAGCAGAAACCAAATTTTAGTTTTCTGCTGTTACGTTATTTTTCCCAAGTAGGAGTTAGGATCAAGTTTATTTTCAGGAAAAATTTGACCACAAATAAATAAAATTTTTTTAAAAAATGAATGGTTATTTAGGAATGTATTGTAAAAGACTCCTAACTTATTAAAATAGAGGAAAACCAAAAAGCTGAAGTCCTTCCTGGAACATTTTAGCATTGCAGGAAGTTGCTAGCAGTGTCATACTTTTTAAGAAGTTGTTAGGTTTCATTGATACTGGTAAGAAAAGTATAGAAATGTGGTGATATTATGCCTGTTCCATAACATGAACACACTGAAAAAAACTATTTCAATTCAGTGTATGCAATGCACCATGCAAAAGAGCCTTAAGTAATCATATGCTAAAATAAGTACATAGTGGAGTTCTAATCAAGAAGGATTGCTGACTGAACCCACGTCGTTTATTAAAGCTACGTGAATGGTGTTCACCCAGGTAAAACAGTGAGCGTGGAGGGGAGTGAGTAGAAGTGTGCAGCCCTGTGAGCCCATGTAGGGTGTGCAACGTGTGCCCAGATGCTGGAGTTAGTCAGGGTGCAAGGTCTGAGCTTGGTATTTGGAGCCTTCTGATGTTTGTTGGGATCCTGGGGTCAAAAGAAGGGAGGGAGCGGAGGAGCCAGCAGTCTCGTATGGTGACTTGTTGGCTGCAGCTTGCAGCGGCTCCAGCCGAGAGTCCAGCGTCAGGGCTGTGAGCTGCAGGTTGTCGGTCCCAGCTGCGGCCTCTCTTTGGACCCGTGTGGTTTTGGACCCCGCATGGCTGTGGAGGCACTGGGCCTGGTTGAGGCTCGGGCTGCTCCCTTCACGGGGCGTCTGTCCACAGCTGCTGGAGCAGTGGCAGTCGGTGCCATCCTGGTCAGTGCCAGCTCCCGCCGCTGTCCCCCGGATAGTGCTGGTGTGCCTGGGAGCTTTAAGGCACTCTCCATGCGTGTCAACTACCATTTTAAGCCACTGCACCACGGTGGAGTTTAGAAGCATTGAGGATCCCTCCAAACCCGCAGAGCTGGCTTGAGCGTGAAGGGCAGAGGCAGCGAGCGAGGCCGCGCGCGTGGAGCAGCTGCCGGTGCGCACAGGGAGCCGGCTGACGGGCGACTGTCCGCGTTCGCACCAGAGAGCTGCTGTGTAGGTGCGATGCTTTAGTCGTCTGCCCTTCCCAACAAGCCGTGTGGAAAACGATCAGACAAGGTATTAGTTCAGTCCTTGCCCTCCTCCACAATATGTAAGTTATCCGTGCGGGAAGGGGGCAGGCCTCGTGAAATGACCCAAATCGCTTCCTCCTCGCTTGCTGAGGACACCGGAGCACAACATCACGCCTGCCTGCAATAGCACTAGGGACACCTGTAGCTTCTGTTATGTAGGCGTGTTTTAAATAAGGCTTTTCTGAATAATGCTGCAAATCATGTATGAATTACAGCAATTCTCTGGTTATGATATGCCATATGTAACGCACTTTTTATTAAGCATCTTTTAATATAATTAGCTAACAGTGCATTTGATGTGAAATCCCTAACTATCCAAAGAAGCCGGACATCTGGTTGCTTCTGTTTCTCTAGGAGTGGGAATTAGAGAAGCCATTTAGGCCAAAATGGTAACTTCTCTAACATTATCATTGCATGACCAGTGGTTTTAGTGCATTTGCCAGCAGCTAAGAACTCCTTCCTTCTTATTCCTTGATTGCAGTTTCACTACATCCAAATTTGAGAAGTAATTTCCTTTCATCTCTTCCTCTTTGCTCTATGGCTTCCTCTGCTGTGTGGCCTTTACTGCAGACCAGTGGTAGGTATAGGTTCATTAACACTATTATAAATATAGTCGATACTCTTTTAGTGGACTCCAGCTGAGCCCAAACTGACTCATTGCCCTCCAGGGTGTGATCAGAGACTTAATTACCCTTGTAGCGCTCAACAGGAGCAGTGTTGTGGGCAGCGATCCTCTTTGGTTGGGAAGGAGGAAGATCCTTCCTCTGCTGGCTACCATTTTCGAGCTTAAAGGAAGGAATTTGCAATGGGTCTGCAGCTGTGTAATAACTGAGAATAAAGCAGGTCTTTTGCAGATGACAATTGGGTTGAACCCGTTTCAACACAGTGCCATCAGCTTGGATGCTGAAAGTATTCCTTGTGGTTGTCTGAGGGCAGAAATGTAACTTTAAAGAGGGGAAAAGAGGAGGGACAAGCCAACCTTCAGCAAGGTGGCGTGTGTTTCAGCATATCCTCTCTCTCCGAACCACAGGAGCGATCTGAACGGCAGCTCCTGACCACAGTGGTGTGGCAAAAGCCATGGTCTGCCCTGAACGCCATGGGTGAGGGGCTGGAGCACTGTGTCGTTTGGCCAACCAGCTGAATTCCATGTTTTTCTTGTTGCAGTAATTTCTGAGAGACTTGTGTGGAAAGAGATCTAGCTCAGGAACGGTATGGTAGGGTGTATGGTTGATGTTCTGCAAGACACCCCTGTCAGTATCTCAGTGTTGCTGTTATTTCTCATACTAATGCTGTCTTGGATTTAAAGCTAAATGCTATGCTGGGTAATGTAGCAGGCATGTGATTCAGTGCTTCATGGTCTCTTCTGGCTTTCATGTATTATGCTGTGTTGTCTAGTCTGGAGACTTGTCACGTGTCAACACTATGGTTTCCAGAGAGGTCTCCCATTTTAGCAGTTCTGTAGTGGAGTATGAAGTGATTTACTCTCTGAGATTTAATCTTTGAGAACCTAGTGCAGCTTTCCACCAAACAGTGCTGTGACTTTCTAGCTGGAAAGTATGGGTGAATAATATATGAATTCTCTTCTATAGGGGAGTAGTGGGTAAGAGAGCCTGCCTGGAGACAAAGAGAAGAAATAGATACAACTTTTTAACAGTAGGCTAAGACATCACTAGCTCTATGCATACATCCCATATGGGGTATGTTCATTAGGAGGATTTTCAGTGACTTAGTGGTTTGTTCCATTTCTGTCATTACCCTCCTTATTTACTGGAACACTTGTAAAATATTTGCCTTGCCCCGCTGGGGGCTATTACCTGTTGCAAGGAAATCAGTGGGGAATACAGAGCGGTGGTGGCACTGATCCCCTTAGCTGCTTCTGTCATGGCAAGAGCTTCCTTGCAGTCAGCCACCTCTATAAACACTCAGGTATGCTATAAATATCTAAAAACAACAACAGAAACAATAACAAAACAAACAAAAAAAACCCAAACCCACAGAACAGACATCATCAAAAAGAGTCGGAGAAGGAGGTAAAATAGGAGGCACCATTCAGAGCAGAAAAGAGGAAGCTTCATAATAATCACAAATTGTGGTTTAGTCATCACTTGTCTTCACAGTGATGAAGGGACTTGCTTAAACATGGCATCACTTGCAAATATTCGGCACTGAAGCCATTGTCTGAGCCTTTAAATGAGATTAGGAAGACTGTTGGCCTTCTAAGAGAAAAATGTTAAAGACAAAGGGACTAAGCAGACTTACTGATCACAATGTGTAAAATATATCCTTATTCACCCTTGGTTCTATTTAGATGCTGTCAAGGTAAACGTTACATGTCAAACATGTTATGTAGAATTACTGCTTTGCATTCATTTTCCCTAATTATTTATTAAGGGAAAATATTCATTTCTCTAATATAATTCATTTTAATTTTTTAAGGATTTCATCATTATATAATTCAATATGGCTATTTTGAAACAAACTGGTCAGTTTAAACTCATGGTTACGCTCTAGCACAGTGCTGTTAAGGAATTAAGCATTAAGGAATTTGTCTGAAATTTGCCAGTTGTTTGTAAAATGTATTTGTTATCTCCTTTTAACTTACACACTGCTAGTGCAATGATTAGACTACCAGTCACTTGGGACACAGGCAGGTTTTTTGTGCACGTGCACACAGTATTTTGTGCAGTGCCCTTCCTGTTGGTAAGCGATCTGCACCAGGGGTTGTAAGAGGCGAAAGGGCAGCGTAGCCCTTGGTCATGGCACACAGCGGGCCGCGCGCGCGCCACTCACCCTGGGTATGTGCATACACACAGGTAAAAGTAAAATTTACAGATTAATACTGTGGGAACCAACAAATGTCAGTGAGATGTATATTACAGTTAGCAGCTTAACAGTTACCTTCACTGGATTTAGCATATTTAGCATTAATTATATTAGGTATATGTATTGTTTTAATTTGAAACACATAGCCTGTATTCACTTTGCAATCACCAAAGCTTTCATATAAAAAGAACCCCGAGACATCTTTGCTTGTGTCTGTGGGCAAAGCTAATGGAAAAACCCAGACCTCTCATCCACATATTTATCTGAAAGATGTGTTGTATATCTGCAGTTGATTTTCTAGAATGCTGATTAGCTAATACTGTTCTTGGCATGCAGCTTATCCATCGTGTGGTAGAACGCCATCTGAATTTCAATTTAGTTTTCCAAATGATGTTGAACTGCTATTCCTTTAAGGCTCTTCTGGCCATTTGGGGACCCAGTGCAGACAGTTGAGCTGCAGTCTAGTCTCAAAATCTAATTGAATTGATATGAGGCAGCTGAAGCAGTGATTGTCGAAGAGCTTGAGATGGATTACAAAAAAAACCCCAAGTGCTCCTGAGCAACTTGCACTGTGTGCTTGTCTGAAAGTCTACCTAGGAGCTTATTTTTACTGTGATTGGTAGCAGAGCTCTGTGGTAAAGTTCCTGTATCTGAATATATTTTCTCCATCCTTAAGTCAAGGATCTCATTAATTCTGTCTTGTTTCATATGGTCACATTGCTATTAATAAACAAAAAAAGGAATGGCAAGTCTTTAAAAGTACTAGACTCATAATTAGAAAAAAGAAAAAGGAGTAAAGTAATGCCTGATGTTAATCCCCCTTTGTCCACTAGCAACTTCCCACTATTTCGACTTCTGAAACCTCACCCTCTCTCTCACACCTTTGTTTTTACAGTGATGGGTCTTTCCCTTATGATTCTGTTCCTTGGCAGCAAAATACCAACCAGCCACCAGGTTCTTTATCCGTGGTCACCACAGTATGGGGTGTGACTAATACCTCTCAAAGCCAGGTAAGCTTTCGTTGGTGCTCCCAACGCGTGCTTGCGAGTCATGTTTGCAAAGTCAGAAGTTTTTTGGGAAAATACCTGTGTGCTCGGGACCGTTGGCTGAGTTCTGCTTGTCAGGCATGCTGCGTTTTCTCCAGCTGTGTTTGCTTTGGTGGTCACAGGAGATCCGCCAGAGCCTGATTCATAGACCGCATGGTTATAGCCCTGCATGGTTTTAGCACTAAAAGCACGGCTTGGGGGAATTCCCAACTTCTTGGGAATTTCAGGTGGAATTTGAAGAGCTCTTTCCATAAAACTAAATTTTCTAGCTAGATTCACAACACTGCAGTTCCTGTCATTTTTACCCAGGGTTGTGTCATGCCAATAGTTGGCTTTCAAATCCTCTGCTGACTCTACCTCAATGCCGAGACTCCAGCTACCAGCTAGAAGGTTGTGCCACTCTCCGACCCTCCTGTTAATACTTCCTTGCTTTGCAAGAAGGATTTCAGTATGCATTGGAGCAAAAGCATGATCTCCTGCCTTCCAGATGAGAGCCATATTAATTGGATTTTCATTCTGTTCTCTCTGTCCTTACCTCTCTTTTTCTTCTCCAATGCATATTGAATTATGCTATGAAAAGAGGAGCAGCTTTAGCAAAAGAGACTTTTGCCAATTATGAGTGATAGTCTGCCCTGCAAGGGATGTGGCACAAATCATGCTCTCAGACACTGGATCCTTTTCTTATAACGTGGATGAAGTGCTGCTCTTATGCCATGAATGAAACGCATCACCATGTATTGCGTCTGCAAACAGAACATATATATAATCTGACTGTTCCACTTTTTTTCTCTATATTGGGTATCAGTAGATTCCATATTTTTCTAGCTTTTCTTTTTGTTTAGAAAAAAATATTTTGGTATTAAAAAGATAATCTCATTGTGGATTCAGCCATTTGAAAAATAAAAGACCTTATTTTGGGGCCAAGTCACGTAGACAGCCACACCATCGTGAGATTTACACATGAGATTTACATGAGTACTGGTTGTAACAAAAACTTTGTTCAAAAAGTAAAGACAGATGACAGTTACCAGATCTATAATATCATTGTTCTATTATTGATCTATTATTGTTGATTTCTTTGACATCTTAAAAGAAAAGGTATCCTATCCCATCTAGGAGAGAAACAACAGAGTAAATATTAACATGTAGAACCGGAGTGCCATTGGACAGAAAATGGAGTTAGTTTTCCCACTAAAAATAATACTCATTTCACACTTATAATAATAAAAAAAAGACTCAGAATGTTTCATTCTATCTTGAGACACTGTTATGTTATTTAAACTCTTCACGATACTTCAGAGTAATGTGCTATATGAAAAAAAGTACTTTGGTGAAAAGAAGAAAATGCTTTCTTCTGAGTCCTTGCACAAAGTGGGTGAAGCTCTGAAACATGAATTTTGATAATGACTGTTCTGAGTATATAGAGATAAATGTTACAGTTTCCTGTGAGTCTTCCCACTCCTGAAGGGAAAGGAGGGAAGAGCTGGACTCCTGGATTCCAGTTCACTGATTCCCAAAACAGATGAACTCATCCCTGAGGTGTGGCTTGGCCTTTTACAAAAATTCTGACCACTAATTTCTTCCAAAATCGAGAGATGTTTGTTCATGCAGGTAATCCATGAACCATCGTGCTTCTGTTCTCAGCAGGAGTCTCAACATTTTTAGTTCAAATAAAAAACAAATGCTTCCAACAAGCAAACCCAGTGCTTTTAAAAACAGAACAGTATTTTGTTCCCTAAGAAGTGCTAAAAAATAAAGGATGGTCTTCTATGCACTTTGGAGAGATTAAGATTCAAGAAAGGATTAAGTTATTGAAATATTTTCTTACACAGTTTTTGCATCTGTAATTTTCTTTACGGTATGCCTGTGGGACTGAATATCTTCAAGACATGTTAAAGTACTGCATCAAAAACAAGGCACCTTTTCTTAATCAGATGAACTTGTCACCTGTAGGGCACGTTCTAGCAGTTCTTTACTGTAACTTTTAAAATGAGTATGTTTGTTACCTAGATGGAATCCAGACTAGCTCTGTGAAGGTGCATTAGAGATCAGGCTCTTGTTAGTTTGAAATGGTGAGAAAGCTCATCAGAAATCATTGCACTTGGACTCTGACAAGGTGCACACTTCTACAGTTCAGAATATGGCATGGTTATGTTGCAGTATACTGATTCCAGCAAATCCACTTAACTTAAAGCAGTTTGCTTGACGTAAATCAAGGTACAGCTCCTCATTCTGATATTTCTACTCACAGGTGCTGGGAAATCCAATGGCAAATGCTAACAACCCTATGAACCCAGCAGGAAATCCCATGGCTTCTGGGATGACTACCAGCAACCCTGGAATCAATTCCCCTCAGTTTGCTGGGCAGCAGCAACAATTTTCAGCCAAAGCAGGCTCCACTCAACCATACATACAGCAGGGCATGTATGGGCGGCCCAATTATCCTGGAAGTGGAGGTTTTGGTGGGAGGTAAGATTTATTTGTGTGAGATGAGAAATGATGTACACATTTGGTGAAACCTCTCGTTGACCAGACAGAAGAGTTGTGGGCTTATTTTGGTTATATAGTCTCAGTAGTTGTTCTATGCTGGCTAGCTGAAGTGCATATTGTTTCTACAGCTTCAGGAATCAGCTACCCAGACTGCAATGAAATTCATCACAGTGAATGGAAATGGCTTAGGTCAATCAATTAGCTCTAATAAACCCCCCAAATAAAGTTTTAATTAACAGAGATTGTTAAACAGACCACAGGCTTAGGAATAATTAACATTTAATAAGGCCAGGATGTGAGAGGTATTGATGGTATAATTCCTTCGCCTGCATGGAGAAGTGAGCTTGAATACCAGCACCAGGAAGTCCCTGTGCATGGGATGTTCTGACAAAAGATTTGCTCCACAGCAGAAATTTGATGAGAATTGGAGGGGTGAAGATCTCTGTTAAGAGAGGAGCTCAATGTTTTTTCATTTGGGAGAGGTAAATGCTGCATTTGTGAAATATGCCAAAATTTAATAGTCTGGGTTTTGTTAGATTTTGACTTTCTTTGCCCATCCCATGTAAGATATTAAGACCAGCTCAGCTGGACTGGAGCAGCACTTGCATCCCACTTGCACACCTGGAGCAGTTCCAGGGGAGCTCGTGCAAAAGTACAAATATAAACCCAGACACTACTCACGCTTTGATTTTTCTTTCTTTTTTTTCTTTCTTTCTGTCTTTCTTTCTTTTTCACCTGTTAGTTACCCTGGAGGCCCCAACACCCCTGCAGGAATGGGGATCCCACCACACACGAGGCCACCGGCAGATTTCACCCAGCCAGCGGCTGCGGCCGCCGCCGCTGCAGTTGCAGCTGCAGCTGCTACAGCAACAGCTACAGCCACGGCCACTGTAGCAGCCCTTCAGGAAACCCAGAACAAGGACATGAACCAGTATGGACCGGTAAGAGAGGAACCCTTATGCTTCACTCCTGCCGGCTTTGGACACTTAGGAGGAGTGAGTTTTCCTTACTCCTCCACTCTTTAGGGCACCTACTCTACTTTTTGTGCGTGGATGTTCTATAAACGCTTATGAGAGGCTGCTGGAACGTGTGTGTCTGCACATGAATCAATCACCAAAGGACCCAGAGTGCTTAGGATTTTCCCCAACCTTTCCCCAACAGTTGCCTACCTGTGTTTTGTAGTTTGCGGATTGCCAGTCAGAACAGTCAAAGATTAGCTAAAGTTACAGCTATATCTAACATGATGTTATTCCTGTCCTGTGAACTTTTAGACATGGGACCCAGTGAGATGTTGCTGAATCTTGGAATAGGTTTTATACTACTTGCATAATTAATACTTTAATGTTGTTGATTACAGTAGATAGTTTCTTTTCTCCACTCAAAATAAAAAATATTTACTCTTTAATAACGTCCATGAGAAAAACTTTGAGAGGTGTTTTTGGTGCATCATGCATGAGATGACTTCCTGTACTATTTTTTCTTTTTCTTAAAATAAATGAGGGTTTGATCAGATCCGTTTAAAAATAATAATAATAATAAAAAAAAAAACCCTCAGTGGGTTTTGAAGTGCCTGGGCCCGTATGTCTGATGACATGAACAATTATAATCTCTTGGAAAGTGTGTTTATCAAGCCAGCTGCCTCACCCCCATTGCCTTAGAGGAGTAGACCAGCCTCTTTAAAGGATTTAATTGCTCACCATAGACTAATGCCTCTGCCTCTCTTATGCCTTGTACAATTTCAACTGAATTTTTATTATAAATAACATCACCACCCATCCAAGGCTGAAGAACATTTAAGGAAAATGCGACATAACTCCGTCCCTTTTCCCCTCCCTGAAGAGCATGTTCAGCCCTCCTCCCATTTTAAATGCATGTCGCATTTTATTCTTTTTTTTTTTTCTTCTTCTTCCGTTGAAGGTTTGTTCCTCTTTCCAGATGGGTCCAACTCAGGCTTACAACAACCAGTTTATGAACCAGCCTGGTCCTCGTGGCCCTGCTTCTATGCCAGGCAACATGAACCCGGCGAGCATGGGAGCAGGAATGACGCCCTCCAGCATGAGTGGGCCACCCATGGGCATGAACCAGCCTCGGCCCCCGGGCATGAGCCCCTTCAGCACCCACGGGCAGCGGATGCCCCAGCAAGCCTACCCGGGCCCTCGGCCCCAGTCCTTGCCTATTCAGGGCATAAAGAGACCGTACCCGGGAGAGGTAGGAAAGTCCCTAATGCTTTTTTATTTTTTTTTAGCTTTTATTATTTTGGCTGAAAGCTGCAGCATGCTGGATAACGGAGCCTAGGAGGTGGATCTTTGCTTCAGCCCTCATAGGAATGTGGCTGCTCGAAGGCGAGCGACTGCAGCGCTTGCTGCTTAGCCTGTAAAATGCTCTGATTGCACCTTGGTGTGTTGGTCAACATGATGGTCACTAAAACCAGTAAAGGCCAAAAACTGGCTGAGCCCTCAAAATGTCACGGTAGATGATTCTGTTGCATCAGTGTATCTATGTCTCTTAAAGGAGAGATTGTGAAGATGAAATACTTCATTTTGAGCACATTACATATGTTAGCTGTATTTTCTCAGATTGCTTTAATGTTCTAAGGAAATGCAGGGCATATGTTGTGTAAACATCAATAGTAATAACATTTATTTTAAAGATCAATTGCTTTCCAAACTTCTCGAGGCTTGATTTTCATAGGTGCTGGAATGAATATAAATCATGCTGATCTCAAATTCCTCAGTGCTTGAACTTATCTAATATAAGTTTATTTGGAGTGTGGTACTTCTGTCTACGTTCCCATGGTGTTGTGTGAGAGCTGAGTGGTTTCCTAGAGAAAATTATAATCCCTTTGACTTGTGTTAAGTCTTTGGACAAGACACTTCGGGTCTGAATATGAGAAATCTGTTTCATAGGCAGATGAGAAAAAAAAACACCACTGATGTCCTCAGTTACTATTGAAGTTAGGTGGAATCAGGCAACAGATGCTTTTGAGAACCCCACCCCTTGGCACCCAAGTGTCTTTACAAATCTTACCACCAAGTAATAACTTCAGAGATAACCTCCCGGTGGAGTTATGGATGAACAGTACAATGATGTGCATAAACTGTAGTGAACACTTTTTATTGAGCTACATTTAAGTATTCAAGATTCAATTTTTCTGATCTGCAAATGAATTTTTCAACAAATAATAATAATAAACAAAAAGGAGATAAAAAAAATTATGTGCTCCTGCAGGAGTTGCTTCTCAGAGAAGGTTATTCTGCTCTGTAAATACTGTCATACTTACTCTACAAATAACAAAGCATAGAACATGGCTTTTCAGATAATTAATTTTTATCTTCCGATTTCATGTTTTAGAGAAGACTGTAAATCCCTTTTTGCTGCTTCAGAAGCAGGTGTGTCATTGCAAGTAAATATAATCATGGCCACAAGAAGTTAATACTGAACAATGCCCTAAATGTTGCGGGTTTATTTGGCTGGCAATGTGCACATCTGGTCGATGATATTTGCTCATTGATTTTGAAAGCTCTCTCTTTGGAGATGCCATATTAATCAGATGATTTTCAAAGGGTCGTCTTTGTACCATTAAAGTTATGATTGCCATGACTTTGACCCCAGAAGTGCAGCACAGCACCAGCTTGCCACCACTAACTTGTATTGAGCTGTTACGTGGTTAAAGTACATGGTTGATCTCTTATCTTGCTTTGGTTTCTGGGACTTTTATGCATTTGAGTATTCATCTTCAATCACCAGGGCCTGGTTTTATGTGTGATTGCCATTAAGACCAAGCCGGTTTACCTGTAGGTTCTTTTGTTTGTTTTTTTGTTTGTTCTGATACCACTGCTGAATATGTACTAATATTCAATTCAAAAAAAAAAAAAAAAACTTGCACGAAACAGATTTTTGTTTTCTTTCTTCTGTCATGAAATAGCCAAATTATGGAAACCAGCAGTATGGACCAAATAGCCAGTTTCCAAACCAGCCTGGTCAGTATCCTACTCCCAACCCTCCAAGACCCCTTACGTCTCCCAGCTATCCTGGACAGAGGATGCCAAGCCAGCAAAACACAGGGCAGTACCCTCCACCCACAGTCAACATGGGGCAGTATTACAAGGTAAGAATTCCTGGGTTGTCTGATTGCATTCTGGTAGAAGTTAATGAATGAAATCAGATGAATGACTAAAAATGACTTCATAGATATTGCTTTTAGGTAATTAAAGGAAGGAAGGGTTAAAAAACAATGTTTATAGTAATATCTTGCATATCACAGTATCAAGTCAATCAGCCAAGTCATGCTGTAACTTCAGAATAGTTTGTGAAGAGAACTGAGCGTTGCTGCAACTCATTTGAGGCCATTACAGGAGAATGTTTGTTTCACTTTACATTTATAAACATGCTGTATTTAATTAATGTTACGAGTGCTTAGAGTGTATGAATAAATAAGTACTTAATGGGACTTTTGATCTATTCACAGCACTCTATAGTAAAACCGCTTGGAAATCTGTAATAGACAATTTCCACATTGCAACAACCCTGATTTCTGACCTACAAGGGCCATTGTCAGATTAAGCAAGCCCACAGTTAAAGGCTCTTGCAGCTGTAGAATTCATCTTTAAAATGGTGCTTGCTTGACTTTTTCTCCTATCTTTTATTTCTTCCTTCCTGTTTTATTTTCCCTCCCCTCTGTGCTGGTTATTTGAGGCAAGAATTACAATTGTTAAAATATTGCATAAAACCTCCTTCATGGATATATCCTAAATACTGCTGATTGTCCAAACTGATTCTGTACTGAGGACTTTCTGAGGTTTGGCGTCTTGGTTTGGACTGAGGGCTTCTTTTGCACACAGGTACTCCAGTGAGTGTGAAAATAGGGAGGAGTGTCAATGGATGTGACCTGCTCTTAAAATATTAGCTGTTAAGGTCTCTGGCTTATGTTTGATTTTGTATCTATGCTGAAGAGTCTAAGGTGCACATTGGAATTGTTTTAGGGCAATTCCCACAGGGACAAAAATGAAAAAGCAGTGCAGAAAATCCCATTTACCATATAGCATCTGTTCTGCTCCAGCCGGGCTGCCCACAAATGCGTCCATGGGAAGACTTGTTGCACAGGGGCAGCTTTTACAGTTCTCTCTCAGATAGACCATGTCAAGGTAGACAGTTCATCAGCCACAGCGTATGTGGCTTCAGTGCAGCCACGTGTGCAGTAATGGTAGCAGATGATCTCTCTAAAGTTTTAAAATGATGGATTTTTAAAATTTGTTTTACATGCACTTATTTTAGTTGGATTTTATGATTTTTGTTTACAGAATAGTTCTATCAGGGGACTCTGGTTTTTGAACAGTATCTCAAATTTCACATGTGAGACAAGTGAGAAAATGAGAGACCTTGTCAAGAAGGGAATTTATGTTGTCTAGGGGCAAAATTCCAGATTGCCATGGACAGGACCTGTATCTTTGGACCATAGAGATTGCAGAGATGGAAATGGTGTGTGCTGTGGAAAAAAAACGAAGATGATTGGGACCGTAAATACATAAGATTTCAGAATATAGCTCTATTCTTGTGTACTTTTACAGTACCCTAGGCAAAGCAGTACAGCTTTTAGATACAGAATCAGATTTGAAGCCCTGATACGATGGGCTATTTGTAAAGCTTTTGATCTCTTGACATTTATGTGTACTGGATGGTGGTAGACCAGGTTTCACAAGAAGTTACCATGCAGTTGCCATTTTGTTCAATGTCAGCTTCACTGACATCATTGTTGTTAGTTTATTTTGTTATCTGCTACCTTCCCCTGAATTACAAGAAGCAAAAAGAATGGTGCTTTAATATTACGGGTGCTATTCATAATTAACAATCAGTTTTATTTTGGTTTGTCTTAATCAGCAGCACACTAAGAGAAAAGAGAAACTGTTCTTTGTAAGTGTGCGGAATAAAAGATAGAGGCTGAAGAGATGCACAGGGCTGCCTGGGTTGGAGAGGTGCAGACAGCCTGCAGGGAATGGCTGGTTGGCTTGGAAGGAGAGCGGGCAGTGGACTGCAATGAGGAGCAGCCTTGCCTGGATGTGGCCAGTGCATGAGTTAGAGTGGCTGGCCTGCTGGTTTCAGTTCCTGCCTCGCTCTACTCGTCTGCTTTTTCCCTGAAGGCCCCGTGGGGACATTCTGCGGTTTCTCATCCTTCCGGAGACAGGGGCACCCTGCATAGCTTGTAGTCTTCAGTATTTCATAGCAGTACAGTTCACAAGGCTTATTACTCTGATTTTCCAACTGTGGTAACAATGTGATGTTATTTATTTTCTAGCCATCAAGGCCTGTACCTGTGGCAAATTACCCTCATTCACCTGTTCCAGGAAACCCCACACCACCTATGACTCCAGGGAGCAATATTCCTCCATACCTGTCACCTAACCAGGATGTCAAACCACCATTCCCACCTGACATTAAGCCAAATATCAATGCTTTACCACCACCTCCAAGTGAGTAGCATACAGAACCCCCCTTAGCAGTTTTCTCTGTTCTCTGCCACGATGTTCCAGAGCCTGGAAGCGAGGTGGGGTTGCTGCTCTGGGCAAAGACAGATTTAGGTCCTGGGTGCTGTGGCCCAGCACACCACATAGGCTCCCCAGAGTGGGTGGGCAGGAAAGGGGAAGATTACTGTCCTCTCAGCACTCCTAAAGCAGAGTATCAGAAAAGTTCTTGAATTTGCAAGGGTTTTACTACTGAAGTATTCCTTTTGATGTGCTTCCTGAGGATAAAACACTTAATTTTGAGTTGTTTTACGTGTGCTTGTTAGGCTTGTTTATTGTGTAAACTTTCATTGTGGTATATTTTGCTCAAGGACAAAGCCATTCATTGAACATTACTGCAAAATAGCAAAGACTGTGAATATTTATAACGGTGCCTCTATTGTGTTCCATACAGACTTCTTAAGAATATTCAGTAGCATGCCAAAAATTGATATATGTTCCTTTCAAAGCCACTCAACCTCACAGTAACATTTGGCTGGGAACAGTACAGGAATAACAAGATCTCTCTGGCACAAGATGTCTGAGGTTTTGAAGTGACTGATGAACAATAGGAGATACCGTTTACTAGAGGATCGGGAGAACTCGTATATTTTCTGTGAACGGATCTCTGCTGCATTGGCAGTTTACTACCAATGCTTGGAGTTCGGGAAAGCTGACAAATGAGGTAGTGAGAGGTGACCTGCAATACTATTTATGCAGGAACATAGCGTTTAAAGACATTTGGGCCCCAAAGATGAGCTGTAAGATATATCCCATAAAAACTCCTGTTATGAGATCAATAGTAATTGAATAAGTATTCAGTTACTATTCAATTCAAGGTCATTGGTCACTGGATAGTTACAACTGATGAAGCAGTTGAAACTAACTGGCCAGTCTGTGTCCCAGTTGAAGCAGAAAAATAGCTCAGCATCACCACAGTTGGCCCTAGTTAAGAGCCTTGTTGTCAGTCTTCTGCCAATAGAGTAAGCCCGGGCACTGAATCTGTCCAGCAATAAAAAACACAGGCTCTTGCCAGGGCTGGTTTGAGTTTGTGGTCCAGAATGGTGGGGTCCGCTGTTAAGAGTGGCAAGGTAGAAGACTGGAGTTTGCTGTAGCTATCAGCTTGAGCCCTGTCACTTGTATAAACGAAATAACATAGTTAACCTGTGACTTTCTTCTTGTCTGTGTGAACCTCCTGAGTTAAACCCAGTAGCAGATCACTGTGCCTTTTCTTACTGTTCTGT
Source organism: Crypturellus tataupa (assembly GCA_034781795.1). NCBI lineage: Eukaryota > Metazoa > Chordata > Aves > Tinamiformes > Tinamidae > Crypturellus > Crypturellus tataupa. Next base: position 33,260 of record JAWLRI010000058.1, on the reverse strand, counting down.
ATAAATACACACATTATTATTGCACTGCAGATGCTAAAGGGAAAGTTCACACTTTCTCTCCCTCTTCGATCCCAGCCAACCACAACGATGAGCTGCGTCTGACATTTCCAGTGAGAGATGGGGTTGTATTGGAGCCCTTCCGGCTGGAGCACAACCTGGCAGTCAGCAACCACGTCTTTCACTTACGGCCAACTGTTCATCAAACACTGATGTGGAGGTAAGTTCAATCGTGCTGTGAGCAAGTCGTGCATCAGTAAGGGAAAAATGACAGACCAGAGGAACTTCATTTCGGGTCTGCCATGAATTTCACTTAAAAAATTGTGGCCTAGATAGAAAAAATCACTTTAATTAAGCTCATAGATATTCCCACCTGTCACGTCCCAGAGAGAATGCATTATAATGTGCTTCCTGATTTATGTTGTGTCCCATTGCTAATAGCAGACTGCATGCAGTGTCTGGAAGATAATTGTAATTGTTCCTGCATTTCTACCCTGCTAAAAGGATGAGAAACGTGCCTAGCTGACACCAGTATAGACTTCATTTTTGTGGACTTCGAAGTCCTAGATGCTTAGAGACTTGTGAAATGTTAATTGCAGAGGAACAAGGCAGGACTGTTACAGTTTCTACTGAAACTAAATGGCGCAAAGTATCTGATAATGAAAAATGACAAACAGGAAAAACAGCACCCAATTCAGAGGCTTGGGGAGGCTATTTGGAAATATAAGTGCTTAGATACTTTTAAACATTCAAGACTAGCTTTCTAAATTCCTAACTCCGCAAGTGAGTGTGGGCCAGAAAGAGGGCACAGCTTTCCTCATGCAAAGTCTTCAAGTGAGTACAACCCTTCAGCATGGAGGAAATTTTTCTAGGTGAAGCTTTATCACACAGATTTCACATATTAGCCTACGTGATTCAGGTTATGTGTTGATTCCATCATGCCTCTAGAATGACCTTTAAGTCAAATCACAACCAGAGCCTTGGTCTTTCTTTATTTTTCAAATACTGCTGAATATTTTTTTCTCTTTCTTTTTATCAGAAAGTACTTAGAGTTGCCCTGTTTGCTGTCTGTGCTGTGTGGATCTGTCTCTGCAGCTGCGGAGATCAGCTGGTTTCTTGGGTGGAGGTTGTTTTACGGGTGTAGCAGCTGAGCCAGTGAAGCCTCGTGTCTCTAACACGTTTTGCTGAAGACCGTGCCTGCCTCCCGCTCAGCTTCTCTTTGAGCGCGGTGCCCCTTGGTCTTTAACACCAGTAACCGACTGACAACTTGCGTCTGAAGCGTTTTTCCCCGCTCGGATGTTCTTCCCGCTCACGGGAGTTCGTTTGAGGCCTGTGTGCCGTGGCGGAGCGAGGGGGCAGAGCGGGGTCCCGGCGCCGTGCGCGGCCGCGGAGCCTTCCCTGCGGCGGGGCGGGCAGGGAGGGAGCTCTCTGCAGGCCGTGTCCAGTAATTAACACCTAACTTTGAGGTCAGTTATGGCTTACTTGCACTTCATTATCATGGAGTACTCGCAGCAGAGGGAGTTTTGGCAGTTATTTGCTGGTTCTTATTAATAAGTAATCACTACTGGGGATTGTGCTGGCTCATTCAGTAGATTTATAGTGCTGCACTGAGGCAGGAGGCTGTTTCTTAATATCTGCTCTTTCTTTCTTCCTTAGCTCACCAAACACACGACTTTTTATTTAAACTTACTTTAATGGAGACTCGTAGGTAAACTGTGTTTGGGTCTGCTGTTCTGGAAAGCTTGTTAACAGTAGGGGAAGGGATGGTCCTGAAATGAAGTCATTTCAACTTACCTCCAGGCTGGATGGCTTCCAAAAAAATGAATTAGTCACATGTGTGGATGGATTTTGTTTTTTATAGGGAATGATGGAGTGGAGCCAATTCTGAATATTTTTCTGCCAGTTAAAATATCGGGTAAAACCTTTCAGTTGTGCACACACAATGAATAGCAACACAACTGTTTTTCTTCCCATTGGGAACTCTTCCTGGTTATGAGGAACAGAAGATTGAAGGCAGGAATAATGATGCCTTGACTGGTTCAGTGTTAGCCTGGCCCGGTTACGAACAAGGTGGCGCTGTGGGGCCTTGTGCCTCCTAAGGTGAGGGGCTCCTGATCGCTGTCGTTGCCATCGCTTCCAGCAGACCTCTCAAGAGTGCTCAGGGATGCTTTTAATCTGTCTGTTTTTTACAACAGAGGCACCATTTTTTTGAATGTAGAAAAGACAACACTAAGTCATACTGTCTATCCACTTAATTTATAATTAACTTAATCTCAGTCTCTCTCTTTCTTGTAGGCCGTATAGACCTAATTTTAAAGGAGATAGCAACGAGTGAAAGAAAGATGGGAGAGAATCATCCTCTGAAAGAAACTGTAAATTGGGGAGATTTAATCCATGCCTGGGTTAGCCTAGAATCACAGAAATGTGGGAAGTAAGAAATAGGAGTCACGTTACCTTTGTTGCTCATTTTATTGAAGGCAGGAATAGCGATACCTGAATGGTGTCCTTGGAAAGAGTTTGTTCAACTGCTGTTTTAAATGCTCCCAAGTAGTGAAGGATCTGCAGTCTTTCAATGCCAGCTCATGCTATAGTTCACTTCGTGTTCGCAGCCCTAGCACACTGTAAGGCCTGGAGAACGTTAACATTTTCTTTCTGCTGGAGCATTCCACAGTCTGTTTGTGCAAAGGGATTTGAGGTGTTCCCTTGAAAAGTCCTTCATGAGTGTAAAATATTAGTAATAATTTTGTGATGTGTTCAGGTATCTTTGGGTCACTAATTCATCATGACATGCTACTTTTTTTGTGAAAAGAAGTATGTTTTATCTTTTCTTTACAGTAATTCCAGAATAATCTCATTGATCAGAAAACAAAAAAATATTCCTAGCATCTAAAAGACCTTCTTCTGCAATGTGGAATAAAAATTGAAAAAAAGATTTATTGGTTGTTTTACAGGTCTGACTTGGAGCTACAGTTCAAATGCTATCACCATGAAGACAGACAAATGAACACAAACTGGCCAGCTTCAGTCCAGGTCAGCGTTAATGCAACCCCACTTACCATCGAACGTGGCGACAACAAGACATCTCATAAACCTCTGCACCTAAAGCACGTCTGCCAGCCAGGAAGAAACACGATTCAAATTACAGTCACAGCTTGTTGTTGTGTAAGTACATTGAGCTCACGGCTGCAGCTGCTGATGCTGACTCTGCTCTTCGGTGCAGTTTGCAAATGTAGCCAGAGATGAAGGAGCCTTCCTCTCCTTTTTTCCATCCATCTTTCTGGGAAGGTGCTTGCCTGATGATGTTGGCACAGAGTGCTAATACTGACATTTTTGCTGCAGAATTATTGCAGCATCTAGTGCTGTCCTCCCAATGTGTCTGAAAAGACCTGTGATCTAGGGCAGGAAAGGATTTTGATCTCCTGCCTATTTAATATTTGCTTGTGGAAAAAAAAAAAAAGTTGCTAAAAGGTATTAATATAAAAGTAGAATATTGTGCTACTTCCACTTGTCCACTAGTAACTTTGAGTAATTTTGTTTACTTAGTGGATCACGCTGCGATGGGTTTGACACATTACTCATCCCCATCATTACAGGCAATGGTGAACTTTCCCCTTTCTCCTTCTATGCAGTTCAGCTGCTCTCAGGAACAATTACTGTGGTTATAGTGCAGGCAGTTAAATGCATTACAGGCTGAGAATTGGACTGTTCTGTTGTCACTGACAAGAAAGGAAGCCGCTACCCTTCCCAAGGTCACAGTGTGAGGAGGCACTTTGACAGGAAACCATCCACCCACGTTGCTTTACTTCACACCGACTCTGCTGTGCGTAACATCATTTATCTGGTGGCGAAGAGCATCCTATGAATCCACAATGAGCTCTTGCTACTCGTTGATAGGGAAGATGATTCAGTGAGTTCCAGATCCGTTAACAGTAAATTGTTTGTGCAACTTCCAACATAGTTTGAGGGCAGACAGATAGGGTAGATCATGTCAGGGAATCTGGGGATTTAAGAATAAACTGTGATACAAAAGATGAATGCATCGGTGCTGTATATTCTAAATATCAAGAAGAAGGGAAATGCAGAGAGTCTGTCTTTTTTTTTCTGTTAAAGCCAGTATAGTCAGTGATAAGTGTTTTACATTCCTGCAACCTGGAGCAAAGTACCGTGCAGCTTTCAGAATATCCCTTCAGCTTTCATATTTATGCATTACATTCTTCCAAAGTCACACAAGCAAGGAAAAAACGCAGCACCATTCAGTAGTGTATTGACCATGTGTGTTTGGCTCTGTTAGTAACGCAGTGTGTTTTTTTTCCAGTCACACTTGTTCGTGTTGCAGTTAGTGCACCGGCCATCAGTTCGTTCTGTACTCCAAGGTCTACTAAAAAAGCGCCTCCTCCCCGCAGAGCACTGCATCACCAAGAGTGAGTTTGCGTTCCGTGCGCGGGCCGCCTCTCTGCGATGCCTGTGTTTGCTGTCAGCAGCTCTTTCTGCACAATATATGTTTACTTACACTTACTGAACTGTTACGTATGCTTACTGAAAACCTTACTGAATTTCCAGAAGTTCATGTACTTAGATTAAATGTTGAACCCCCTTTTGTATTTGTTGTTGGGGATAACGAAGTAACCAAGGACACATACTTCCAAGCAGGATTTTCTTATTCCGAGACAATCTCCCTACTTTCCCCATATTTGTATTTCACTTGCTCAAAATTCCTCCTGCGTTAAAAGATTCTCATCTGTTCGTTCAGCACTGCTTTAAGTTCTTGTATGTCAGTTACTTGTTGGAGGATGCAGCAGATATGGATGTATGTGATAGTTTGTATGTACATGGGGAATGTTCTAAAATACATGAAATACACTGAAGTGGGTACATTGTCCATTAAATTGGCCCTTAAAGGTTGAAGTCAGATTTCTGCATTAGAATTTCCCGTGCCCATGTGTTTTCTCACGCATGCCCACACCTTCTTCCCAAACAGTAAAGAGGAACTTCAGCAGCGTGGCAGCTTCCTCGGGCAACGCAACCCTCAATGGGGAGGATGGAGTAGAGCAGACTGCTATTAAAGTGTCTCTGAAATGTCCCATCACATTCCGGCGGATCCAGCTCCCAGCAAGGGGTCATGATTGCAAGCATGTGCAGGTGAGTAGATGTCAGTGACTGGACACTCTTCCCTCAGCTCTGCTTTTTACAGCAACTTTTGCTTGGTTATTGTATGCACAAACGTAATGAAATGGGATTTTTCTGTGCCTGTCAGCCTAACAAACTCTTGGTGGGAGGAAAAATTAAGGTATTTGACTTAATTTGCAGTATTCGTATACTGACTTTTTTCATTGCTACTTTACTTTTGTTGAATTAATTTGATTGATACAGTGTTTTTACTTGATTTCTCCCCTGCTCTTTTTCTTTTCTTTTTCCCCTTGCATATGTAGTGCTTTGATCTGGAATCTTACTTGCAACTGAACTGTGAAAGAGGAACTTGGAGGTGTCCAGTATGCAAGTAAGTGCAAACATACTGCAAGAAACGCAGTTGTAAGAACTTGACCAAAATAAGATGATACTGGTAAAGTTAGGAAAATTCCGACAATTATATTGACAAGCCAGTTTGGGAGTTTGTCCTCCTTTAGATTATGAACCATGAGCCACCATAAGACAGCATACCATGGTAGAAGAGTTGCCGAACTATTCTAGAGTTGCCTTTGTGTACTTTTCATGCTGTGAGGCTGGAGTTACTGAATTTCAAATATGTAGGTGTTAAAATGTTCAACATCTGCCTAGACCTGGTGGTATAAGAGGCCAAATAATTCTGTCTCAGCTATGCTCTTCAAGTCACATAGATGTGCAATTAATGGAGATGCAAGGAGAATGGGAATTTTGGAGACTGCAACATTCACTAGTTATTATGTGGGAAATGAAGTTGGATCCTTCAAGGATCAAAAGTCAATGTCAAGTGCAAATTGAAGCGTGAGCTGAAAGTGGGGAGCATTCTCATTAAGAATAAGGTTGATTTTAAAAAGGTGGAAGGTTTCTGAGAAATTGTGAATGAGTGCTGACTTGAAGGAAAAGAGGGATACCCTGACATACTTTCCAGCTCATGTTTTGACCAGAGAGCTAATACATTTCAAGAAAAAAAAGGAACCAAAAGCTTTGAAGTGGTTACAGACCGTCCTCTCTAATGGGTAACTGGATAGAGGAAGTCACAGAACATCTGCAAGCCAGTTGAGTGTTTGTAACCGACTGTGCCCAGTCCACAGTTGAGTTTTTGCAGCCTCAGCAGAGGAGCAAGTGCTCTTAGGCTCCAGTCAAAACTGTAGAGGTTTCTGCTTTTCTCTCTGCAGGTCTCCAATTCAACCTCTGCTGTGTCAGGCAGTATTTGCTATAAATAAGCAGGTGGGGATTGTCCAGGGTGACTGCTTCTGTGAACACCACAGGCTTCAGACAAACTTCTTTTGAGGATCTTCCATGGTTGCTCGCTGTCCTAAATACAGATCCTTTCACTCAACTATTTGAACCCTTGCAATCATTTGAGCTTACCTTGAAATATCACAGGAATTGTAATGGTTATAAAGACACTAATTGCTTCTCAGTCTATGCAGTCAGGCCAAAGTTTTTGTCTTGTTACTGAGGTGTCTGAGCACCTGAATTCAGATTTAAGTGCCTATGCAACTAAATTGGTTTTGGTTTTGTTATTTCTGTCCCTACCTGTGCTGTTGCTAAGTAAAAAGCTGTAATATCTAATTATTTTGAAGCTTTATTACTATATGGTTCAAAAAAGCAAAGATGTAAAAACAAAAAAAGTTAATGTTGGCTGCTGTTTACTGGAGAAATCTGCTGTGTTTGAAAAAAATCTAAGTCCCAAATATATTTTGATAAAAGAGGATTTAAAACACATGCATAAGTTGTTTATGGGTACTAATAAATATATCCTTCTGTCATCTTCTTGATGTACTATTATGCTGGTAATGGAAACGTAGAGCTAAAAACATTTGTCCAAAATCATTCCTAAATTACGTGTTAGGGACAGTAAGTTGGTGGTTGCTAGTCTGCTGATTTCAGCACTAACCTATCCTTCGTCCATCCCTCTTTACTTTTACACCTGCAGAGATATTCTAACTTTTTTTTTTTCTTTTCCTCTTTTTTCTAGTAAAACCGCCCTGCTGGAGGGCTTGGAGGTTGACCAGTATATGTGGGGTATTTTGAATGCTATACAGAAGTAAGTGAATTTTCTCATTTCTGATATCCAATGCTAAGTATTTAGGAGGTATGTGAATGTAGACTGGCACAGCTGAGCCAAAGCTGGGTCTTGGTGACTGAACTTGAATATATTATTTGATGGCTCGTTGATGCAGCTAGTGAAATAAATCAGCTTCCGTCTGCTTGTCAATAGATCTTGTTTGGGCCATCTCTTGATGACAGTCTCATCAGTGAAGCAGAGGGAAGAAAGGGATGGGAGAATGAAATGTTTTCTCATGTTTACAAGCAGTCTCTCTGATTAGCATGTGGCAGACCGTATAGATGTGTTTGGATTTCATTAGTGTTGGTCTGTGGGTGTGGATAAACACAAGCATGAACCCTCAAGCATTCCTTTTCCAAATTTGCTTGCAGGATACACTGCTGGTTGGAAAGATCATGAGGCTGTAGTATACTCATGCAAATGGGAAATGGCTTTGCCTGCTGTGCACTTTCTTATGGCAGTTCAGCAAAGCTGACACCAAAAAGAGAAAAATTAATGCTCTAAAATTGTCGTGTTATTTTACAGCTCAGAGTTTGAAGAAGTTACCATTGATCCAACTTGCAGTTGGAGGCCGGTTCCTATAAAGTCAGACATCCACATCAAAGATGACCCTGATGGCATTCCCTCTAAAAGATTTAAAACCATGAGTCCAAGCCAGATGATCATGCCAAATGTGATGGAGATGATTGCAGCGTTGGGTCCTGGCCCATCACCTTACCCATCCCTCCCACCTCCTCCAGGAGGCAACAACTCCACTGACTATGGTAGCCAAGGTTAGTTCTGTATGTGCTTTGGTAGTCGCGGTGGAGACCCGTGGTTCAATCAGCCATGAGATTCAGGTGCATCAATGCCCTTCTCCTAAAAATTATCAAGGACAGCAAAATGTGTACAGCTGCAGTTCTGAAATCCTGCACCAGTCCTTTCATTTAAGATTCATCTGTTCAGAGAAAAATGTATTTTAATAAGTAAATTGGTGCTAGTCATATATATTGCTATGCAGCTGCCAAATCAGTAGACATTATATGTTACCTTATATATTGTGACCTGCCACAGTATATATCTTTCCTCATTCTTTTCTCTCCCTGTTCCTTCTGTTCCCCACTGAATCAAGAGAAGGTTCCTGGTACTACAGTGGTTACGAAGTGGAGAACCAGACCTTGCAGTCCTCTTGCTTGGGGCATTAAGATTCACTGGTGGCCAGGTGCTGACACTGGGAATTATTCCAGGCCACCCAGAATGTGGATGACTTCTTAAGAGCCCTTTGCTGCTTTGCATTACAAAATGACTTCTGCATGTGTTGCCAGTTTGGGAAACATTGCACTAAATATAGGCCATGGAAATATCTTTTCAGATGACTGGTATATTGTGAATAACTAAATTACAGTGACAGTTCTGAAGAGATGAAACCAGAGACTGTTCCTTTTCAAGTAATATGATATGACTCAGTTCGGCTCTGAGAAAAGACCAACTGTTCACACCATCAGAATCCCCAAATTGATTACAAGGTGATATATGTGCTTTTTGAAGGCATTTGAGGAAAAATATAGATTGCGTGCAAAATATGGTTAATTTTCTCCAATGACTGCAAAACTGGTGACAGATGATAAAACTTTTTAGGTTTTCAAACAGATGAATGATTACTATAACAAAACCAAGAGCACCGAATCACATTTTTTCACTCGTTTAGTAGGAGTGAAGTGCATTAAGAACATGAGAACAGAGCTGTCTATTCTTTATCATCTTCCCTGCCTTTTATTTGGGAGCGGACACAGTAATCATGTAAATTTGGGCATAGGGGTTATTTAACTGCTGTCTAGGCTGTTATTTGCCCCCGTCCCGTGTAGGTCCCGTAGGAGAGGCAGTCACTGCTTCCTGCAGTCCCGACTCACCAGCCCAGAGGAGATCCCTGCCCCCCTTCTCCCTGTCCTGGCACCGACATGGCCCAGGACACAGGTTATCCCAGGTGTCCTGACAGCTCTGTCTTCGGGACTTGGCACGATTCCGGTCCCAGAGCAGGGCCTGCTCCTCACTGTAATCCCTGTGTGTTCTGCATGCGTCTTTGCTCTCCAAGATGCGCAGGGAAACTTAGTATTGAGAGTTATATCATGTCCTCTGATTAAAGGCACTCTAGAACAAATAATAATATTATTATTACTACTGCTTTGACATGCGTGGTTTATGCTTATGTGAGTGTAACCAAAAGCATACGGAAGTATGATTTGTAAAGAAAACAAATATGTGGTAATGGAGGACTTTACTCCAGCTCCCTGCTGTTACATTTTCCCCAGGATCAGTTACATTCTGTGAGACACATCTATTTGCAGATTAACAAAGTGAGAATTAGGAAAGCTCTGCAGTATTTACATGATAGATCAAAGTCCTGACTTCTCTGAGATAGTCTCTTACATGGCTAATGACTTATTCCTCCAAGATTAAACTTCTACTTAAAATGAGCTGTGTTGAAAAGTAAATGATGTAGATACTTCAGTCTGACAAAGTCCCTTCTTGACTTGAACACTTAAAGCTGTTCTACTTTAGCTGACAAACTGCGGGCTCTCCCTGCAAGCCCCAAAGCTATTCTATTATTTCAGAGCTCAATATCATCCATTTCAGTGGCTTATATGAAGACTCAGTGCCTTCATTTCAATTTTTACTGTTCATACCAAATGAACAACCAGAGGTGGCCTCTCAGTTGGAAGTATTAACAGAGGGACCTGAACAGAAAAGAATATGGAGACAAAATCCCCTGTGCTGTGATAAACGCTTGCTTTAGAATTAAGGCAAAGCTCCCCGGGCTGGGATGGTGAGGACCACCAGGCTGCTGATCGTGTTCATACACGTACCTGTCCTCCAGGCAAGTGGAGGACTCCAGGCTTGTTACTAACTAGTAAATGTTTGAGCATATAATCCAGACATGTAGTCCGAATTTTTGCAGAATTTTGGTGCTTTGGTCTCAGACTGAAGTTAGGCAGGTTTCATAAATTCAATAAATTTCTTTTTGGAGTTTGCATGTCTGCATTTTGAATCACTGGCTACAGGCAGTGGGTTGGTAACAATGAAACCCAGAAGAGTAGATGTGTTCCCTGTAGGGGACCATCGCTCTCCGGTTTGCAGACAACCACGTGAATTTTGTTAAGATTTGTGAGAACAAGGAGGACCTGCCACAGACCCTGGTTAGGCAGGAAGGCTTCCTCCGCATCGCCTAAGCTGCGTGTTCATCCTGAGGAGGAGGTGAAACAGATGCTGCGCTATGAACCGGTACTGTGGCAGCTTCCTGATCTGCCAGTGAGCTTCATTGGGAACTGAAGCAATCCTGCAAAGCTGCTGAGTGTGTGGAAGTGCACATGAAGTACATATAAAGTGCGTATGGAAGGAACACGGGTGCCCTGTGTATCACTGGACCTGGGCAGGCTGTCATACTTGCACTGAGATGCCTCCAGTGGCAAATAGCCCACAGATTTTAATATCCCTTTGACTCCTTATCTTGCTTAAGATACTGTGGGGACTTGGTAGTTTTTGAGGCAGCAGCATCATGTGAATGAATTACTATGATGGTCTCCTTGCAGTCTTGCCAGTAGCCAGTGCCACTTCTTCCTCCCTGTCCTCGAGCTCGCTCCTGGAGCAGAACACGGCGTGGTCGTGTTCCCCTTCAGGTTGTTCACCCTCACACGGCGCACTGGGTTCGGACAGTGTCGGTCTGCACGGGCTTTAAAAGATACTGTGAGAGATCAATGTCAGAGCAAAGGGTTTCTTTCACAGCAATGTCTGTTTCTCTTTTAGGCAACAGTTACCAAGGTCATGGCAATTTTGATTTTCCGCATGGGAATCCTGGTGGAACGTCTATGAATGACTTCATGCATGGGCCACAGCTGTCTCATCCCCCAGACATGCCAAGCAGCATGGCAGCTCTTGACAAACCTCTCAGCCACCCAATGCAGGAATCTGTAAGTAACGGTACTGCGGATGTCAGCTTTAACTTTGTGGGGGCAGAGAGCACTTGCCAGACTAGAGAACCTTGTTAGTGAGTTGCTCTTGCCTTCTGTGGATTCCTGAATTTGGCAGTTCTTGAAATAGTCCTGAGAAGCACAGTCAGAAAACACCATTTTCAGTTTCTGGCATTTTAGAGCTTGTGGAGAAGCATTTCTGATCATTTTGAATTGTCATTTAAGCTTGTTTATCTGAGAGAGACAGCCTGGCTCTATGGCTCTTCTGTTGATCACTGTGCTTTGCTCTGACACCTAAAAAACTCCTATTTGTCGTTCTCTAGACCAGCAGAGTCTGTGAACATCCATCCCAAACAAAGAGCTTGTTATAGCAAGACAGTAACTGACTTCAAAGCAGGAACAGTGTCTCTCCTGGCTTTGTCCCTTAGGGCAATATTTACATCAAAACATTTTGAGGGTGAATTCTACCCAGGCAGAATCACAGACATCTTTAAGCTCTTGGGAATAGGACGTTTCTGTAGCTTTCTAGGGGAGATGCTGCTTTGAGAGTGTAGGCGAATCAAAAATTCGGAAGCTCCTCAGATCTTAGATGGAGAGGCAGAACTGTGTGTTGGAAAGGTAGCTTGCTCAGAACACCAAGTTTTATTTACAGAACCTTATATCCAGAAAATGCAGCACTGCAGCAACTAAGCCAGTAGAAAAGCTACCAGCAGCATTTAGGTCTTAGGCTTGGCTAGTCATCTTTTTTAACTGTGTGTGTAGTGTGTGTGTGTATATATCCTTTTAAGTTACAGGGAAGGGGCTGCATAGTGTGCTGTTATTGCATAGGAAGGATGTTTAACTTGACAAGTCATCTGTGCCATGTCTTTAGTGAGTACTAGAAAGTACAATTTCAGAATGTAATGAGGAAATGTGGTAGCAGATGCTTAGCACAAGCCTACTCTGTCAATGTCTCCTCTAGCTGGCAGTGGATTTTCCAAGGAGGAGGAGTGAGAAATAGGAAGGGAGCAGAGAGGGAGTTCTTAGAATAGCTCGGAGAGCACCCAAGCGACACAAGAGTGGCTGCAAAGGGAGAGTCCAGGAGCCATAATGGCTCTGCTGCGTTGCACGCTAGTGACCAACAGCACCAGCGTGCTGCACGCTTGGGTTTCCTCCGGCAAACTCCCTGCACCTAGCCCAGCAAGCAGTCCAAATTATCTGCATCAGAACCAGCTGTATAGGTTAGGATATAGTAGTGAGGGGGATTGCTACCAGGCTGCACCATCCAGGCAAAGCTTGCTTGAATCCAGGCCACACAGGGAAATCTTCTTTGCCTCGCATCACAAAACACGCTTAAAAAAAAAATCCTAAGGCAGGGTTACCAATTGACTCATCAGCTTTAACTGCTGCACCTTTGCTAGTGCGGCCACCGTGGTGAAATTCCTGAAGTAACTGAGAATGGAAGTGAAAAAATTATGACTTTCTGTAATTTATACAGATAATAAGGGCAAAAGTTTCTCAACACTCTGCATGTTGCAGACCAGTAAGGGGAGATTGGGGCAAACATTAATAGATTTTTGGTCCTCTGGGCCTGTCTGTAGTAGATCTGATGCTTGCTTATGACAGCTGGAAGCTGCAATAAACCTTTGCCTCACTTCCTCACCCTCACCCACCACGATATGCCAGGTATGCTCTTTGGGACAGACCCGTGTCACTGAAGCAGCCTCCATCTAGTTTATGTCAATGGTTAATTTTCTCTTAATAGGGATCAGTTTCCATGTCTGTTGCCACAGAGGAGTCAGATTGACCTTGTGAATGTGGCCAGAAAGTCTTCAGGGTGCATTTGAAGGACTCTCTGTGCTTTAAGATAGTTATTTCAGTACTATAAAGTCTCTGCTTTCCTCTTTCCTTTTTTACCCCCTTCCTTTCTTCTCCTTGGAAAAAAAAAAAAAAAAAAAAGCTGCCTGTAGCAGCCACTCAAGAAACACAGCTTTAAAATTACTGCTTTTTGAGAAATGTATGACTTTAACACATTTCTTAAATTGCATAACTGAATGTCTTCAGGCAGGCATCTTGATATTAAAATAACTCTAAATCACACTGCCTAATTAGACTGTAATTTTAAGAAATTGGCTGTGCTCTGTCTTGTTTTCTGTCTCTGTGTATTTAAGGTGTGTTTTGTTTTCATCGGCTGTTCACTTTGACTGTTTCATGTTCATAGGGTCAGTCAGGATCAAATGTTTGATCCATTTAGACCGGTGGCCTGTCTGTAGGTGAACCTGCCTGGTGCTGAATGCTGCTCAGGAAATTTTAGTTTTCCTGTTATGTAGGTTTATGTGGGTGCCTTCACACAGAGGTAGACAGAGCAGGTTGTTCTCCCCAGACATGCTCTGTAGGTCACTCCAGGAGATGCAGGCGTGTGTGTCAGACATGGCCAGGGCTGCTGACAGGGACCGGGTGGTTCGAACTATCTTCTGTCAGCACTGGGGCCCCCCTCCTGTAGTGCAGGAAGGAGAAAAATCAAGACAGGGCATGTGGCTAGGAGAGAAGTATTACCTCCTGCCCCAGCATCAAGTGTTTTGAGAGCTGCAGTGCAGATGCTTTTGTGTCAGTGCAAGTGCAACAGGATAGCAGCCACGACTGCGGCATTTTGTTTTCAGAAATCGCAAACAAGTTTCAGGCATCGGTGAATTCAGCAGTGCAGGTGAGCAAGTAAGAGCTGGTACAAGCCATCATAGCATGATTATGACTGGAAAAGACCTTTAACATCATCTAGTCCAACCATAAGCCCTTCGACAACAACCGTGTACCTGAGTGAGCACTGGGTCATCAGGCCATAGTTTCATGTGCAGGTTCAACTGATCCAAGCTGGTACTGCTGTGAAAGGACCGTTCTTGTTTTTATTTTCCGCTCTCCTAAACCAACACAAGCGTTATTGCAGCCATGAAGTGAGCTGGATCGGGCTACTGATACAGCTGAAAACTAATCCAACAAGCAAAAAGAATGTTTAGCTTGGATCCAGGGATGCATCCCAGCACTCCTACAAGTCATTCTTAGGCTTAAAAAGAGCTGTGTTGGTTTTCTGCTATTAAAAGGGAGATGTAGTTGCTTCTGCTGTAAACTTTTCTTTTACAGATTGTTAATGATTTTTTAAGAGTGCCAGAGCATATGCTCTTTAAAAAAAATCTCTTTTTTACTGTGCTATGTGAACCAAAGGCAATTTCATTAGACTTCACATCCACATCATAATGCAGAGTAGTGTTTTTGAAATAAAAAGATGAGCAGGAGATGCCCAGATGACATTGTTTTGAATATTTCTGCACCACTGTGACCTTGCAGTTAGGTAGCTGAATACAAATAGAAAAAATATTGAAGTCCTGAGCATTTAGCTTTCTAACGGGTGGGCTGGTGGAGGATGTTCCAGGGGCCAAAGCTGCCTGTCTGCCCATATATATGTATATGGGCATATGTATATATAAATATGTATATATTTAAATACATATTTTAAAATATCATTTTTGTGCATATAATACTTTATTTACTTTATAAAAAAGTCTAACCTGTTTATCTGTTCTGAGAATATATGACTATCTCTTGAGTTTTTTTGTGTTTTTTTTTTTGTTTTAATAAACACGCCGCTATGACTTGTACTTCGTGTATTTGAGGATAAATTGAGACCTTCTGAGATAATCCTGTTTTGTTTTTCTGGAAACTCTTCTCCTGCTTTAGCAACACTGTCTTAAGTTGCTTATTACTTTCCGTTATTAGTAAACCCTCTTAATTTCCACACACTGTTGCACATGTCCTCAGTGAACAGAGAAGGAAGCTGTACAGGAAGGAGAACAGTCTGGACATGCACAAACTAGCCATCTACTTTGACTTGCACATTTGCAAAGTTTCTAGGCTGCAGATTCATATACATGAAGGTGTGGCTTGTGGGCAGATTTTGTACAAGTTTCCCCTAGGGTTAACAACAGGGATGTTGTATAACAACTTTGAAGGAGTAAAAACCGTGACCGAGATGGAGGCAGTAGTGTCTTTACTAGTACCTTTAACAGTTCTTTTACACTCTCAGATGGGAAAGAGGCCCAAGTAACTGTTAAAGACAGATTCCTGCTCATTTTCACCTTTATACCGCTGATCTATTGCAAAGGAACTCCATAGAGTTGAGAATCACTGTCCCAGTGTATCAATACTCAGTTTTCAGAAGTGCGGAGAGATGATTTTTCTAAATGCTTGTTTCTGCGGTTTTTGTTTATTATTATTATTTTGTAGAAATATTTTAATTAAGCTTTGTAATAACCTTCCTTTTACTTACCAAAACTGAAGACTAAGGTTAAAATAACCTTGCCATTTGCTGTGACACGAAAGGGTCAATGCTGACATAGCATTTTGCTGGTTTCTGTTGGCTTGGCTGGATGAATTTCATGCTGTGGTTGTATGTACCTGTTCTTTTATTTCAGCTCCACTTCGTGGCAATATGTAGCATTCCTCAAAAAATGCTTACATTTTTTGCTTCTCCATATACCCAATTAACATGAGACGGCTGATTCCAAAACGTTCATACACCGTTTCCAAACACCGCGGCAAGCACACTGGGCTTGTGCGTTCTTGTTGCTTCCCTGCAATGTGGGAAGGATTTTCGCCCTCCTCCTTCCGTAGTAGGATTTGGAGGACGTGCTTGTTTTGGTGGTTTATTCCTCACAGAAAACATAAGAAAAAAGACAAAAGAAAAGCTCTCCCTGCTCATGTTTGTGTGTCCCCTTGCAGCCCCGCAGCTGCTGCCGGGGAGCTCCCTGCCCGGGGCAGCGCCGTGTTTGCCATCCGCTGAACCTGCGGATATGAGCCGAGGGGCTCTCCTGCGCTCGCAGGGATGTTACGTTTCCCGCAGGAAGCTGCTGGGGGGTGGGTGTTTGCCGCGTGTTGGTAACGACCTGAAGCAGGACCCAGGACCAGGGTGCGGAGCTGCCGATTAGGCGCCCGGGCTAGCGCGTCCTGGCGCGGGGGCCGCTGCCGTACGGGCTCTGCAGCCGCTCGGGGGCTTCTCCGAGAGGCTGTCGCTCCCTCGCGGCGCTCGCCCGTTTCCCACGTGGCACGGAAGCAAACCGCCAGCCCAAAGCCAGCCCGTTTGTCTCAGAGCGTTTCCTCTGGCATTGGGATATGGAGCTTTCTTTTCTGATTGTGCTTTGTTGTTGTTGTTTTCTGTTTTGTTGTTTTCCTTTTGTACTGGTGTGATGTATTTCCTCGTGAACGTGCGGTCGCAGCGTCAGGCACCTCGAGCACTGTACCGTGTGGCCTCACTTTTCTCTTCCTGCTTTTTTCCTCCTCCGCAGATCCCTCATCCTGGCAGCACTGATCAGTCCCATAGTTCCATGCAGCAAGGTTTGCACGTCCCTCACCCCAGCAGCCAGTCAGGGCAGCCATTACATCACAGCGGGCCTCCTGCGCAGCCGCCCCGGCAGCCGCCCCCGGCCGCTGCCGGCAACCATCCACACAGTGACCTGACCTTTAATCCCTCCTCAGCCTTAGAGGGTCAGGCTGGTGGACAGGGAGCACCCGACATGCCGGAGCCCTCGCTGGATGTAAGTCTGCGTCATAACCGTCATCCGCCTGCCGTAGCGTTGCGCTTCCCGCCGGGCGGGCGGGCGGGGGGAGCGGGGCCGGGGCCGCTCGCTCCGCACATGCCATCGTTTCATGCTTGGGTGCGTGGACGTGCTCGCTGCAGCTGAGGGCACCTCCTGGCTTGCTGCGAGGCCTTTCTGTTGGGCGCAGCTGCATGGCGCGCGAGCCGCATCCCCCTCCAGCGTCCCCAGGACAGCGACGCCGGCGCCGCAGCCGGGGCT
>JAWLRI010000058.1:0-16166 GCA_034781795.1 Crypturellus tataupa | reverse complement strand
GCAGGCGGCCCCGGTGCCGGGTCTCGGCCCTGGAGTCGTCGCGGTGCCTGACTCGGAGGAGGAACCCGGCGCCGGCTCCCCGCGGCGCCTGGCGCCATCCCGGCCTCCCCGGGGCGCGAGGGGTCTCTGCTGCTCGGCGCGCTGGTGCTGGTGGATGAGCAGCAAGACCCTTCCCGCACACACGCAGAACCGCCGCAGAGGGCTGCCCAGCAGGAAGAAAAGCCGGGGCAGTGACTCTTGCCTCCTTACGGGTATTTAAGACAGCTCATGACTAAGGGAAGATAAATCCATTTCCTAGCTCAAGGCCAAAAATAATCTCTGTGTCTCTCGTTGACCATTCACTAGTGTTGGAAATGAGCTATCCTGAAGAATCCTTCTGATTGACCAAATATATTGCCGAATTTAACTTTTTTAGAGCTAGGCCTGGGTTTTCCTTTGAGCTGTGTGTTCCCATACTTGTATCTGCTGTCTGCTCCAAAGTCTGTTGCGCAATGTAATTTTCCTAAAGAAATGTTGACCCTTGTGCTTCAGATTTATATAGGTATATCCCGTTGGTGTATTCTCATATGTACCCTGTTGCAAAGCAGCACTGTGCCCTTAAGTAGGCTCCCAGAGGGAAGGGAAAGGAGGAAGGGGACTCACGGATGCTCCAAGTCCTGTGATATTATCTAGGTGGAGAAACTGCCAAGCGAACCCGGCTTTGCTGCTGTTTCACACAACAGCATCACCTGGAAATCCTTTGGGAACTGGAGGTCATGTGGCAGTTAGAGCTTGGCACCCTGAAGGAACCGATATGGTTAATATTAAGAGGTCAAATTAAATTGTCATTTTCTCTTCATATTAGTATTTAAGTAACATGAAGCACACTGTTATGGGCCAGGCACTCATTCTTTGGTGCAAAGCACAATAGGAAAACCTGTGCATTTTACCACAGCACAGTGATGCTGTAGACCCCCATGCGGGATCCTTAGCAGGAGACTGACATTATCTTATGGGAATGAGAAGGTCAGTGCTGTAGAAAGCTGGGAGTGGAGCTCTTTGAAATAAGCGTGAGCTCATCTGTGATCGGACGACTTATTTTAACGGGTTTCCCCCTTACTTTTCCATTGTGGAAGGGGACGGGATGAAATCCGGCGACAAGACGTGGAAGGTCCTGGGAGCACCTGGTCCTCCTGCCGCCTGAGTGCGGCGCTGCCGGGCCAGCCTGGCCGGGAAGGGTCTCCATGGGGGCATCTGTTCCCGCAGGCAGTTCCCTTGGGCTCAGGCGCAGCCCTTGCTGCTTTCTGCGAGTTGCTCACCGGGACCACAGTTGTCCTATGGCTTTGGTGCCACGTAGTCCTGAGAAGCTGTTGTTGCAGAGGAAAGGCTTGCTGTTTTATACACCTCATAACCTCAGTCTAGTACTACGACAATGACATTTTTGCCTTTTGTGTATGTTTTTGAATGAAAGGTGGAGGTGTTTTAAGAAAAAAGTCCTCTAAGATTCAGTTTATGTAAACCTGGCATCACATGTAAAGAAAAGAAAAAGGCTTAAGAAATATTAAACTACTTTTTACATTTCATGTTTAGTTTATTTTAAAATATATTCATTCGTTTCACATTAAAAGATGAAGGGACATTTGCATGGGAGTACTAGAAGGATGTAGATATAATACCAGCATGCTAAATGTGCTGCAGTCACGGGTCTAGTTTTTCCGTATTTGAAACCATTGAACAGCTTGAAGTGAAGCTCTTGCAGGTGGTACTGCTTTTATTAAAGCAGTCCGTATCTTCTGTCAAGGCCTTAAGAGCACGCTGAATGTAAAGGGAGCTTATTACAAACTCTGCCCTGCCATTTTTTAATCATGACACTTTGGCTTTTACCAGGACATGGTGAGATGCAGAAAAAACTGCTGTTACAGCACCCAGTAGTTATGGTTTGCTTGTTGCCTGTCAGATCAAAAGCAATCTGAGCAATGTTTAGAAATAACATTTTCTGTTTGAAACAGTGTTAGTAAAAATCAGAATAAAACCTCTCCCTTCTGATCCGTCGCGCTCCCGCGGCCGCCAAGCCCGCCTCGCGGCTCCGCTGTGTCCCCACGTGGACACGCACGCGTGGTGCCCAGCGCCTTGTGCGGAACCAGCCCGTGCGGCTCGCGCAGGTCACGCGGCTCCGCAGCGGAATGGGCTTGGGGAGCTGGTGAGCCTGGGGACTGGGATGGAGCAAGAAATCCAGCCGGGATGATAATGCCACTCGTGGGCTACAAAAGGAGCTGCACAGAGTGTCAGAACCAAGCGTCCACTGCGTCGTTTCAGGGTGCTGGGTTTGTTTCACTGTCTTCTGATTGATTCAGATATATACGTGTGAAAGCAATTTTGCAGGAATGTGCAGTGTTTAATCCCTTTTTTCAATGTTGTGTTCCTGTTATCTGTAATTTTCCTTTTATCTTTATATTTTATAGCTGCTTCCAGAACTCACAAATCCAGATGAGCTGCTTTCGTACCTGGATCCTCCTGATTTGCCAAGCAATAGCAATGATGACCTTCTGTCTCTCTTTGAGAACAACTGAAACCATATGTATTCCCCCATGCCTTTCACTTGTTCACACGTGTGTGGCTGCACAGCGAGGAATCTTAACACTCCTTTTCCACAAAAGAAGAAGAAGAAGAAGAAAAAAAAACCACCTCACAACTCGATCCAATGGTGCACTCCCTGCTTTCTTCATCTCAGAACTGCTTTTGTCAGCTTCACAGACTGTGAAAGTGCTGGGAGGAGGGAGGACGAACCCCGCAGCAACGCCAGCGCCTGCCGCGCGCCCCGTCACAGCGAAGCAGAGACAGTTGTGCAGCTATTGGAAACCCCATTTGTTGTTCATCCTCTAGAGAGAGAGTTCTGTGATAAACATAGTGTGAAGTATCTTGGCAAAAGCAAATCTTGGCAAGGGAAGAAGAGGCAACAAAATGGACCTGTCTTTAATTGGCCAGTCTCAGAATGTCTTTCCAACGCGTGTTCTTCCATTTTTTTGAAACTGTCCCTCCCCACCCCACTTGCCCCCAACCCCCCTCCAGCCACAGGTTTGTGTTGGAGTAGTTGTCCTGGCCACACACTGAAAAAGAACGTCAAAACACTTGTAAAACTCCCAAAAGCACAACTCGTACAGTAGAGTGGCAGCGATAGGGAAGGAACACAAGCCCCTCGGAGGGGGACAGCAGTTGGCTGGCCCGTCTCCGGGGCCGGAGCCCTCACCATCTGCAGGCTGCAGCCCTGTGTGTTTGTCTTGGTAAAGTGCAGGAATCTCCGACACCTCTTTGCAAAGGATTCCTCTGTTCAAACACACAGATTGCGGAAAAATAAAACAAAAAATACTTTCAGTTTTTAGCTCTTTTTTGTGGGTTTGGTTCCAAATCAGCACCGTTTTCAGCTGCATTGACACCCAGATTGTTGTAATAGATCCTTTGGCTGTGTATTCCATACAAAATTGAGAAGCGAGGGAGGGGGGAATATGAACTAAAATACTCTGGATTTTCCCCTCCAGCCTTCGGTTTGCTCCACACTTGTGTCATTCTCTGTAGTGCACAGTCGTTAGCCAGACGAGCTGGGAGGAGGGCAGGCAGGGAATCGTGGCAGGATGGATGAACGGGAGAGCAACATCCCTATCTGCGTAATTGTTTTTACTGATCAGCTTGAAAAGGGGCACTGAAATTGGACAGCCATTTTACAACTAACCTTTTTTTGTCGTTTTGCTTTGTGTTCTGTTTTCACGACTGTTACAGATAGTTCAGGCTTTATCTTCCTTTCTCTTTTTTTCCCTTTTCGCCGTAGCTGCCCGGATGCGATCCTTCCCCCAAAGGAATGGGCATGGGGAGAACGAGCCGTCCTCGGCCGACGGCTCCTGCCCTCACGAGCCCCGCTGCCCCAGGCCCCGTCTTGCCCCCGTGCTCTGTGCTTCTCGTGTGGTTGCTTCTCCTGCATGAGCTTCCGCTTGCTTCTGTGCCCATCTCTGTGCTCCTCGTCTCTCTCTCTCTTATAACTTGTGTACAGTAGCTGTGTAAGAAGTGCATGTGTGCCAACTCTGCCCTCGTGGTGCAACATTTCAGCTTTTGCCCACTGTACAGTTATCGGTTTCGTTTCTTTTTGCTACTAAAGCAATTTTGACCCTACTTCTTTCCCCTCCCACCAGCCGAATGCCCCTTATCCGCTCGCGACGATACGTTTCCAACGTAAGTGCCAGACAAAATTCTGTTTGTTCCTGTCAGTTTGGCTAGGCAGTCCCTTGGCCCTTTGTGTTTGGTTTGCGATGCTGTAAATGGCATGTCCCGTGCTTGCGACTCTCGATTTGCTTCCCTCACCAAAGTCATATTTGTAAATTCTTTGCGGTTCCTGGTTTATTTTGCTCTTTTTGTTAACGTTTCCACCCACTGCTGTACATGCGTCGTGATATATATATGCTAGTCAGCAGCACCTTGCTGTAGATATTAAAGGAAATGGCGGTTTAGTTCTTTTATTTCCAGTAGGAGTGTTGAACCTGTCAAACATATTATGTAGAGATGGTCCCACACTTATATTTTTCCTGTTTCAAGTTTTTTTAAGAAAGGCGCTGTTCATTATGCAAAATCAATTATTTTAAGAATTGCTATTGTAAATATCTCTGTGAATATTTTAGTATCGTCTTTGATAATATTCAACATTTTCATGATCTGGTTATACTTTTGCTGGTGTTTTTAAATACCTTGTCTGAAGAAAAATATGGGTCCTTTTTTAAAAAAGAAAATTTGAGGGTTCTTTAACAGAATAAGGGAGTTTTTGCCTTTTTTTTTGTTTGTTTTCTCACCCCCTTTTTCTCTGGATAAATTAGCCCAAATTTCGTTCCCGTTTCTGCGATGAGCGGATGTGCCGGGCGGCCCCTGCGCTGCCCTCGCAGTGACAGTAAGCGGCTGCCTGGGGCGCTGGCCCTGCGCTGACCACACGCGGCTCCTCCCGCGCCCTGAGCCGGCCACGATGCGCCAAGGCCGGCAGCAGGCGTCGAGGCACCCTGTGCCGGTGCTCCAGGTTTGGGGCTGGGGCACCCCAACGGTGCTGGGGTGGGCAGGGGGGCAGCCCGGAGGGCCTGATTCTGCTCGGAGGTGTCTTTTCTCGCGTGGGCTTGACGAGCTGCGGAGCGTCTCTGCAGAGCATTAAAGACGCCTTGCTCTAATACGTGGCGATGCGGTCGCGGGGTGGTCCTGCTGTCACATGAGCGCTAGGAAAGACCATTCTTCAGTTACAGATGTGTTTTTGTAGCAATTTTACTGTAGCCGTTTTCCCGTGTATTTTTGCTGCGTTGTTTGTAAAGGTTTTGGAGTCATTTGCAGGGGTGGCTAATGACAAACCGACTTTATGCCCTTAGAGTTTGGCTTTGGGTTTTGTTTTGTTTGGGAAAGGGGAGTTTCTTAAGCCATAGATTTTGGAATAAAGTTTTCTCACGATTAGTTCAAACTGGCTGCTCAGATTTTCTTTTTTTTTTAACTGAGTCTATTTAATGTTCCACCCTCCACTGTTCCCCGAGCAGCTAATTGAGACACCTGAAATGTTTTTTTTCGCTTAAATAAAACACGAGCATTTTAAACCAGGTGTGTTAAGGACTGACCGCTTGCTAACTGGTAGTGCTTAAAATGTATCATTTAAAAATATCTGTTGGCAAGCATAAAGGGAAAAATGAAACAAACCTAGATATTAGCAATATGTTTGGGGCAGTGTTTGTATCTGCTTCACACAGTAATTGAGAAGTTAGGTGGATGGCTGAAGTTTTTAAGTTTATAGAAATTTTTGGTTTCTAAGCAGGAGTTAGAGATAAAATGCAGTTTTTACCCATCACCCTAATATTGGACATTGAGACAGTTTTAAAACTCTGTCACCTAAAATCAGGTGCTGTATAGTGGATCCAGTATGAAAAAAAAAACTTCTAAATCAAAATTTAGGGTTTTTTATCTTTTCACTGCCGTATTAAAGTTTAGAGAAAAAAAAAACTAGCAAATAGGATAATCACAGTCATTTTCTTTTAAAACTTAAATACTATATGAAATTCCAGTAGTATTTTTATTCTTCTTTTTGTTTGTTTACTTTTTAATTGTTTCCCTATGGAAGCTCATCTGGGAAAGAACCCACAGAGATCTACAGTTCTGCTGCCAAGACATTATTATAGGACTGACAGATAGACGCCAATGTCTGCAGTGGAGACTCAAGGGACATCTGTACATATGTAAATGACAAATAGAGACATGTTAACAGAAACGCATTCATTTTCCTTGGAATGTGCATTGTTTTTATTTCGCAGGAAAAAAAAAGCTTGAAGCTCCATCTTATGTGGAAAATGAATCCTGTTTGTTAGCGTTCGTGAAGTCTCAGCATTTGTTTCACTTTCACTTCTGTAATATACTCTGAACCTTCGTTTTGTTTTGTTTTATCGACATGTAATATTTAGCTTACGTGTACTAGTCTATCACCTGTGTATTTTTAGGGTGCTACAGAAATAATGAAGAAAAATAAGGGGATTAAAAAAAAAAATTGTAACCAAATTCATACTTTGTACAATTTTTGATATCACGATCAGAGGAGAATTAAAAAAAAAAGTACAATCTGAAGTAACATGCAAAAATGGCCATTGTCTTTGTTTGTACATTGTATGTACAGTACAATGCAATCATTTCATACTTTAAACTGGTCAGAAAAATAATTGTGATTTTTAGTCTTGCAAAACTGTATGTAGTTAGATGATGTGACAACCTAATATTTATCTAATAAATATGTATTCAGATGAAACCTGTATATTAGGTGTTCATGTGGTTATTTTGTATTTAAAGATCAAATTATTTGACTATTGCTAGACATTTATATACCCTGTTGTAACACTGAAGTATTCTCATTTGCTCATGTTATTTTTTTTTCCTAAATAAATTTGCAAAATTAAGGTCTGGCTAACTGGCAGGTGCTTTGAAAATCTTCAGTCTCTCTTCGAAACAGCCAAGTTCCCCCTTCTGCTCCCAGCTTTGCATGGCAGCTTGCAAGGTACTCGTGCAGGGAGCTGGGCTCGCTGAGGAAGAGCAGGACGGTGTGAACACGGACGGGAAAGGTGCAGAGTAGGAGAATATTCCGTGCTCGGGTAGGTCCTTCCCTGGCGCCTCCCACCAGCTCCGCGCCTGCTGCTCGCTGCACGCGCGGATGCCGATCACTTGGCCTTGAAGAGCTCACGTGTTCAGAGATGGACATCAGGCCCTACAGGGATAGTCCCTATTCCAGTATAGGAGCATCCCAACACGGTTACAGTTTTCATATAGTAATGACTCCGCAGCGCACAAATCCTCACGGCTTTGCAAGTTGCGCTTGGCGGGTGCGTACAGAGAAAGCTGGACGAGAGAGGAGCTCTCAATGTTTGTTCCTGACTCTCAAGTTTTGCTGCCCATTAAGGTAAGGCAATAAAGGTGAGTTATGGGGCCCTCAGC
Organism: Crypturellus tataupa; assembly: GCA_034781795.1. Classification (NCBI taxonomy): domain Eukaryota; kingdom Metazoa; phylum Chordata; class Aves; order Tinamiformes; family Tinamidae; genus Crypturellus; species Crypturellus tataupa. The sequence continues at coordinate 8,708 of JAWLRI010000058.1, read as the reverse complement.
AGTGAAACAGAAAAGAGTGTGTAACCTCGGCAGTCACTAATCCCCGAGTACTTTATTGTTGGTGTTCTGTTTGCCTCCCCGGAAGCTCCCACCAGGGCTCGGTAGGCAGTGTGCAGGCCTGCTTCGGCATCGCGACGATGGAGGACCAGTAATTCCATTGGAAACACGTGAGTGATGGCCGTAAGCGCTGTACATTTTTTGAGCTTGTTTGGAAGTTTGAGAAGGCTACAACAGGTGGGAGTTTCTCCCCAGTGGCACCATGCGGACCCCCATCGAGGCATGATTTGTACGTCCTGCCCGTGCTGCTGTCTCCCATCCCACATTTTGCCAGTGTTACTCCGGGCGTTGCGCGTTCTTTGTGTGGTCCCCACAGCCGCGTACGTTTGTGTCCATCCGTGAGTCCTGCCGATGGGAATCATTGCTCAGCAGCTCCTGAACCCTCTTAGTTGCCAGCGTTTCTCTGCGCTGTTCCCAGTCAGCGCAGATCTCTGAATCTTCTCATTCGCGTTGTCCTTGGCCGTGCGCTTCCCTGGCCCCTCACAGGAGCCGGCGCCCGGGTCTGCAGCTGGAGACGCGCTGGGCACCACCTCCCCTTTGGTTTCTGCTGGGGCTGGGATGCCCGGAGCACAGGGCTGCCTGACTGCCTTCCAGGGAGTAAACTGAACAGCACGCAAGAAGTGACATAATGTTCTCATTTGTTATCCTTCATTGTCTGCAGTGTTGTTCGCTTCCGGAGGAATTAACGGTTTGCTTTTTTATTTATTTATTTTGTATCTAGCCTTTTGTTTGCACATGCATTGAAGGGGAACACCAGTTCCCTGTCACTTAAACTCTGATCCATTCTAACCGTTCTGTGCTCTCAGTCTCCAGTCGTGTACTTATTTTCCATTTCACATTGTGAATTACTACCGGAATGTCCCTTTATTGGAGCTCCCTGCTTCGGTGTGGCAGGAATCTGACCAGTTCCACGTGGGATGCTGCTCCCCGTGCCTGTCACTGGGTCTGGACACTCTTTGCACAAGGCCCTTCTGAGAGGAGCGGAGGATTTGTTACCTGGGAACCGACCTCCGCATCTGCTGTGGAGAGTGGGGTTTCCCGAGGGATGCAAGGGGCCTGCGCAGGAGCCAGCCCCTTGGGCTGTTTTATTGCTACAGCAACAGACAGCAAAGCTGTCACGGCCCCGCAGGGCCTCGCGGGTACCTTGTGGTGGAGGCAGCCGCAGTGGGTCTGCCAGGTAGGTAGTGCCCGTTTCCAGAGGCTGCCTCCCTAACCTGGAGTAAAGTTGTTATTTACGTTTTTCTTTCTGTTAAAAACATTCCATTTTCTTACTGTGTGTACTAGAAGAGATTAAGCTTTCACCAGTTCTGCTTGGTTTGTCCAGGATCTTTCCAATTACTGTTCTCCATGATTTTTTTGATAGATGCAATTATATTCAGTAAAGTTTGCTTTTCTAGAAACACCTGTGTAGTTTCTCTATGCCCATGGTGTCTCTATGCTTGTGTGCTTTTATTGGACAGTGTAAGAGAGTCAGGACTGTAAATCCTTTTTTTTTCCCTTCAGATCAGTGTTGAAGAATCCTATCTTTTTTTTCAGTTAACCATTATAATCTAGACTTTCCTGTTTGCCAGTATTCATTTAGGAATAGCTGATAATGTTTATTGGATCTTGTTAAATCATTCTGGAAATGCAATGTTTCAGTTGCCTCCTGTTCACCTATGAAATATAGGAAATACAGGAAATAATATAAATTGGGAAATACATGAAATAATACAAATTATTGGGAAAACAAAGTTACTTCTAATAAACGTGACCTGGTCAAACATTAGGAAAAGTTTTTTTGCTGTTGTTGTTTGTTTTCTAATATAAACTGCTAATTAAGGTTTAGTTTTTCCTCATTTGCTTTGGAAAAAATACTAAAATATCCCCAAGCTTAATAAAAGCATTTTTAATGTAATAGGTAGCAGGATGAACGCTTTTATAGTCATTTAGGAAACAAAACACAGCTCTTGTGTGCGAAGCTCTAAGAACAGGCGTTGGAAATGAAAACTTTCACCACTGTAGTCTATCTACACCATAACATATCTTAACCAGTTGTTTGTTTTAAAACACTTATGATTATATAGAAAGAAATATTTGATCCTGAGGTGGGAGGTGGATAACTAAATGATTTGGGTACTGCTAAAGGTAATGTGCTCTTTAGAAATTATTTTGACTGCTAGCTTAAGGCAAATATTCTCATGGAAGTGAAAATGCACCTTGTGGTTAGGCATCCTTGCAGGCTCTTCCTTTTCCTGCTCTTCCCATGCCCGGATTCGCCGTACACAGTTTATAAAGTTTCTTCATAGTAAATGTTTCTTCAGAATGTTTCTTCATAGTAAATCATAGTTTGCTTTTCTAAGAAATTTTCTTTTCTAAATTTTGATGATGGTCCCTCTGTGAAGCAGCATTATTTTTGTATTGCCATTACTAGGCTGATGACAGCTGAAAGTTAAAGAAATATCTTTAATGCTTTTTAAATATTTCACTAAACATTTCATCATATGAAAATACTATTCTTTGTTGTAATTGTGACACAGTTATTAATTAGCACTTGACAACTTGCTGGCTCAGTTGGTGGGACGTGACGTGTCCAGATGACTGTCACGTGCAGTTATGTCACCTCCATGAGTCATGAAGTGCTCTGCTAGCTAATGCATCCGTGTCACCAGGTAGCAGGGAAAGCAAGTCGCTGCAGAGCGAGGCTGTGAAGAAGTAAGAAGGAATCAAAGGGACTCTGTATTGTGAGGGTTGCTTCCAGGAGAATATTTTATTAAAGATTTGATAGATTTTTTTAGTCTGTATAAAGTTAATTTCTGGATGATTGTTATACCAATCGGTGACTGATGCTGTCTAGCCTTTTTCAGCTTTTAACCGTTGTTATGAAGTTGTAGAACTAAAAACAAACAGATGTCTCAAAACTGTTGTTACAATGAGTGTGGACAGGGCGATTATCTCGTGCGACGCGCAGAGGAAGCTGCTACCTCAAGGCGTCGTTGGTCAAATCTGCATCCAAAACACGTTCAAGCAAAACCCCAATGCAGGATTTGTCACGCAGCTGTGAACATTTATGGAAAGAGGAGCTTCGAGGAGAGGTCTGAGAGAGGGGAGAGTGGGTGACCATACAGGAAAGGGGAGAATCAAACCCAGTAGAAATAGAGTAGTTTTATGAAACTATAAAAACAGAGCTCTTAAGAAGCAGAGTAAAGGAGAAGGGACATGAAGATAGTGACCCCAAAGTTGACCATGGGAACAGGCTGCCCAGAGAGGTTGTGGAGTCTCCTTCCCTGGAGATCTTCCAGACCTGCTTGGACACAGTTCTGTGCCACGTGTCTAGGTGGGGGGGTTGGACTAGATGACCTCTAGAGGTCCCTTTCAACCTTAGGCATTCTGTGATTCTGTGATTCATGATATGATAATGTAAGGAAAATAATTTTAGGAAAGGCTGCTAAATATTGGTGAAGGAGAAGGAACAGAAAGTGGGTAAAATGGAACAAAAGAACCATGACAAAATAATTCTAGAGTATCAAGGGTCACAGTGAAGAAGGAGAATCAAAAACAGAAAGTTGGGAGTCCAAGGTGCTGAGGGAGTCCTGCACATGTTTGAAAGATAAGGTTATTCTTGCTCTCTGTTTTATCTTATCGCATGTTGTAATGTTCTTCACAGTGATTTTAAGGCATGCTGTCAGTGCTCCCCTGCCTGTGGTTTCGGCAGTCCATGCTATATCCGCGGGCCGAGAGGAGCTGCAGGGCAGGTACCACGTGCAGGGCTGCGCCGAGCGGCACAGGAGGGTCCGTGTGACCTGGAGCTGGGACTAAGTGCAGGGGCAGCACTCTGCTGCCGTTCGCAGCTTTGCCATGAGTAATTCCCGAGCAATTCCCTCTTAAATAAATGCATCCCAAACCCCAAACGCTCATTTATGTAAGATAGAGTAGCAAAATAATCAATTCCAAAAATAGTTCCAATACCAATATATTTTCCCATACCTTAATACTGTTTCCTTCATAACTGCATTATGCAAAGCATCTCCCACAACACACACACACCAAAAAAAAAAAAAAAAAAAAAAGCCAAATGTCCCATTTCGGCATTATGGTGCTTTGTAAATCCCACTGGGAGAAACATCTGTATTTTTGGTTACCTAAAAACACATTCTACATGTCCTACGGGCCGGGTCAGCTGGTGGTGGCCCCTCGGTGGCTGTCCCTGGCCCGAGTGCAGTGCATGAGCAATCCCCCGCGAGGCTGCCGGCAGCTGCAGGGCGCCGGGTGCTGCGTAAGGGCACGCGGGAACCTGACGTATCAGCACTGAGTTCCCATACATTATGCAAGGAGGCTGAGTAATGAATTCCAAGGAGCAATGTCACTCACAGCTTCTGAAGCCCAAATGCTAATTACGGCTGTAAAGAGCATGAGTGGATCAAGATTTTCCTTGTCTGACTATTTGCAGGTAATTAACATGAAGTCAGGTGGGGAAGCCCCCCTTTACGTACAGTATGTGCTGGAGAGAAGGTTCACGTTGTGAGCTGGGTTACTACATGCTCCTAAGAGGAAACTTTAATCAGGGAAATGTTTATTAGCATTTTTTCTTTTTATGTATATATGTATGGATGTGGCTACCATATGCCCTTTGAGCTCTTGCGTGATTTAATTTCTGACTGCAATCACGGGGTAAAATGTAAAGCTGTTTCACCATTTCCTCCACTCCAGTCGCTATTCCTGAATAAATGCTGTCCCTGCCTGCGGCCCTTCCCAACTCCCGCCCGTGTTCTAGCCTAGCCAAAAGTTTGAGGAAAAGATGATCCTTCCTGCCCGTTCCGCACTGCAGCAGCTGCCACCGCCCGCCACAAATTCCTGCTCTGCCCCTTAAAATTAATCTGAGTCCTGCATAACCTGCATGAGCAGAGTCCTTGCAACAACCAGAACATGCAAAGGTTCCTAAGTGTTGAAACTGATTCCATGGATTTCCTGGATGACAGGATATCACGTGACATTCATGGAAAATCCACTTCATGGCTGGAGTCTATACATGAGTGTGTGTTGGTGTGCCCCGTGCAGAGCCTATCAAAGTGTGGTGAAAGTCAAAGATAATTGTGATGAGTTTTAGAGAAAAATGGCCACTCTTCTGGTCACTTTGTAGGAAAATATCATCTTGGCCACTGCTGCTAAGAGGATCAACCCAACATCTAGTAGTATGATTAACCTATATTCCTGCATTGCAAACAAGGAGGCAAACAAGTAGGACACCTCAACCAGGAATGCAAATTGCATCACCTTCCAACTGGCGTGGTGTCCGTCCGATGGAAGGGAGCACCACTGAAAGGCCCTTAGAATCAAAATTCCTAAACGTAAATCACCTTTCCAGCATTTATTCCCTCTGTTATTTATTATTTGGAAAAGCCACTCCATTTCCAGTCCATCTTGGAAAAATAGTAGCAATATGTACTCATTTACCTCATAGTCCTGTTTATAAAGATGTTTAAGTTGTAAGCAATTTACCAATATGAAATGCTAGTATTGTATTATTTTCATTTTTTTTCTTGTGTAGAAATTTCTCTACTATGACATTGTAATAGTCTTTTTATACATATATTTTTAAAAATATATTTATTTAAGAATTTCTATCAAAAGCATTTTTGTTGTTTATCCCCCTGCGACTTCTATGTTGTCCTTTGAGGTTGGAGGAAGAGAGGGGATGATGGAATCTATCTTGTTGGAACTAAGTCACCCTGATGGCCCTGCTGAAGCCTCTGTCTTGACTTGTGACCGTGTTGTCACACTGTGTTGCTTTTCTTGTTTTTTTTTTTTTTTTTTTGTTTCCTCAATGGTCAGTAAAGAATAATGCTGATGATTAGACTACATGAAGCTATTATTTACCAAAACAGGCTGGAAGCGGAGAGGGTATGTCAAGGCAACTAAAAATATACAGTGCTTTATCTAGTATAACAGAAAAACAAAAAACCCTGATCACCTTTAGAGTAGCTGCTTATCACTGTACAAAATAAACAGATAATTTGCACTCTTTCATATTCGGTAGGATTCTGAGAGCATCTTATGGGCCAGAAACATGTGGGTGTTCATAGTCAGAGCCCTTTAGTGTAGAGTTCCTTGCAGGTCCCAGTGAAGGAAAAAATATCCTGAATTGTCTGTTCAAGGCCATGGTAATGCACACAGCCTTACTGGACACATATGAGAGACTCCACTGCTGATCATCTTCCTCGCCTTATCTGACACCCAGGTCGGTGTATCCTAGGCAAGTTTGTGGGTTTTGGCAATGCTACGTGCCATGTTTGCTATAAACATCAACTAGAATCTCTCAGCACCAAACCAATGATTCTCATAGGTGACTATTTTGTAAGTGATGTGTTACTCGGGGTAGTAAAGTAAGGCTCAGCTGTGAGGAATTTAGGAAGGACCTTATGAGATTAAGCAACTGCGCAATGAAGTGGTAAATGAAAATCAGTTGTTGATATGATAAGTAACGTATATTAGAGAAAGTAATTTTAATGTCCTATATAAATGATTCTGTGCTCAGCATTACAGTTAATGAGCAAGATCTGTGTTATGGTAGAGAAGCTCATAAAATGCCACTAAATGCTCAACAGCAGTCAGAAAGGAAGCATGTAGATGGAATAATTAAGAAAGGAACAGAAAATGGATCAAAAAGAGCACCCTGCCATTATGGAACTGTATACATCTACCCCTCACCCCTATCTTGTATCCTGTGCAAAGATCCCTCCATAAAATTGGAAACAGCTCAGAGAGGAGCAATAAAGATGATCAGAAATGCGGAACAGCTTTCATGCAAGTAATAATTGAGTGGGCTGTCACTTTTCAGACTTGAAAAGAAATGACTCAGAGGGATATGATGGAGGTCTAAAAATCACACACAGGATGACAAAGGTGGGTAAGAATCAACTGCTCACTGACCCCTGCAGCACAAGATGCAGGGCACAGTAAATAAAGCATGTGCGAGCAATATACGAAACAAATAGAGTATTGATACAACAGGCTACAGGTCTGTGCAAGGTCTAGATCCACTTCATTGCCAAGGAAGCTGCACGTGCAAGAAGCTTAGACAGGTCTGAAGAGTGAACACAGAAAAGAAACACAATAAAGATTACTACACACTAAAAATCACATCCAGCTCTGGAAGTTCTCTGAAGCGGAAACTATAGGAAGTTGAAAGCACTTTATCCCTTAATACACAATTCCCTGTTTTCACTCTTTTTTAGACATTTGTGTATGAGACCAGCTTTTGGACTGCATGGACCTTTGGTATGACCTAATGTGGTTGTGTTACTGCAGCCTTCCATACAAGACACCCAGTTGTTCATTTGCTGTCCCAAATCTCTTGACCTGTTAAATCTTCCTCTGATGTCCCTCCACTGAAGTGGCGGAACTCATTGGAGGTCACTCCTGGCCACATTGCTCACAGGATTTCTCACAATCTTTCTGCAATTGCATGTTGTGGTTCTGCTCCACACATACAGTAGCCATTTTCAGCACAGTATTTTAGGAAGGGACTTGATTAACAGCTTTTTGAAGGTTCAGTAATGTCATTGAGGAAGTCACTTTTAGCTGCTGCTCTTTGACAACAGAGAAGGTTGAGCAGGATTGCGGGTTTGCTGTTTCTCTTGTAGGATGCTCTCCTTGTGTGACTCTGCTATACAGTGCTATGCGTTGTATTACTCAAACCTTCATCAGAGTAATTTCATTTATAATAGTGGGAACATGAAAATCACAGGTGTACAATTACTGGAATAACCTGTGGTTTTCTTTCTTTTGAGGTTAAGAATCACTACAGGGAGCTGTTTTCATACTCAAGAGCAATGAGTTTTTAACACGGATCGCGCGCAGTACGACCAATTAATGCTATCTTGTGTCAGCAACTTACCGCCTTGAACGGGCCTATATAAAACTGTACATCCTTTTTAGCGATGTCAGTCTCGCATTAGTATTCCCACCCTGGAAGTTGAGGGGCAGGATGATGACACAAGTGCAGAGATGGTTCTGCAGACACGGGGCTCCTTAATACCTCGTGCTAGGGAAGAGTGGTGCCAAGAGTGCCGATATCTCACGTTAAGGTTAAGTGTGGTGCTGTGAGTACTGCTATCTCACAGCAAGGCAAGAGTAGGGCTGAGAGAGCTGATACTTCACATTAAGGTAAGAGTGGTGCTGAGAGTGCTGACACCTCGCGCTGAGGTAGGAATGGTGCTGAGAGCTGAGCCCTCGCGCTGCGGTAAGTGAGGGAAGCCAACGTGCTGTGGGTGTCTCTGCACCTGGACGCCTCAGACGCCTCACGTCCCCGCCAGCCCGTGACCCGGAGCGGCGCACACAGACGCGTGGTCCCGATCGCAGCCCGTGACCCGGAGCGGCGCACACAGACGCGGGGTCCGGATCGCAGCCCATGACCCGCAGCGGCGCACACAGACGCGGGGTCCGGATCGCAGCCCGTGACCCGCAGCGGCGCACACAGACGCGGGGTCCGGATCGCAGCCCGTGACCCGGAGCGGCGCACACAGACGCGGGGTCCGGATCGCAGCCCGTGACCCGCAGCGGCGCACACAGACGCGGGGCCCCGATCGCAGCCCGTGACCCGCAGCGGCGCACACAGACGCGGGGTCCGGATCGCAGCCCGTGACCCGCAGCGGCGCACACAGACGCGGGGT
>JAWLRI010000055.1:1387352-1421229 GCA_034781795.1 Crypturellus tataupa | reverse complement strand
CTCCTAACTACAACACAACTGCAAGGGGACCTAAGACTAAATGGCCCAGAAGGAAGCTCCAGTGCTTACTGCAGATGTCTCGGAGCTGTGTTTTGCTAAGCAGCTGCAGCCTCATCTCCAAGGCTCAGCAGGACCTTAGCAGGACCAGGGCCTGTTCCTCACACCACCCCAGGGACATCCGTCACTCTTGACCACCATGGCTGAGCTTCTGCCAAGGCTGTGCAGGTCTCGTGGGCTGAGGGGAGTGGGAAATTGCTGTTGGACTTTGGCCTCTTTCATCCCTCCATGGGTCAGTTGCGAGTGCACATTGCCATTTCTTGTCCTGCCCTGAATTGTTTCTCACTGTATGAATATATAACAGTGTTATTCAGAATTTGGCTCAAAAGAAGATTACATTTATGATGACTAGTAAAGTGCTAGCAGCCCTTTTCCTGAGTTTCCCGTCCTGAACTTACCTTATGCAGCATTTCCAAAGTGCTGAACAGGTTCCAATCTGTATATCAGGGTAGTTGCAGCCCAGCAAACTACAGAATCCCCTTCTTTTTTTGCAGGATCTGAAGGTTCCAGCTGCCATGGAGATAGATGTACAGGGATAGAGAAGAAAGGATAAAAAAGGAGAGAACAGTGATTGATTGCAGAAGGGTGTACCCTAACTCTGGGTTTCACCTTGGATTTCACTCTCCTACATTGATTCAGCATCCTCCTCACCCTACCTCTCTCTTTAGTAGCAGAACATCTCACCCTTTGCACTGTCTTGTGGCAGTAGGTGTGAGTGTGCACATGAGAAGAGCAATGGGAGGTCAAGGCAGAGCTATGTTTCCTCCCCAGCTTGCTCAGGGCAATGTCTCCTGAAAGGGCCCATGGAAAGTATCCTTTCTTCTATCCCTCCTCCATGTTTCATCACCCCAGCACACGGAATATCTTCCCAGGATGTGGAAGACCCCCTTGACAAGGGGCCCAGCTCACTCCTTTGCCCCTCTATGCCGCTCACCTGCCCCCTGGAGCAACAGGAGAAAGAAGGGGAAGAGAAGGTAGAGGATCCTCATGGCTGGTGCACAGCTCTCCACGTGGCTGCAGAGGGAACACAGCAACACTTGAATACAGGATAATATCTGGCTCTAGCCTGTTCCCAGAAGCATAGCCAGGTATGAAGAGAAAACCACTGGACCACCCAGTCGGTCTTCCATTACCTTCTTGCTCCCAGGACTCCCCTGTGCTCCCTCCAACATGCACATGGGAGACTGCAAGACTCACTGTGATAGTCTTAAGTAAAACAGCCTCTAAATAAATGTGGTAGATGCAGACAAGGGTACTTTTTGAAAATATTTAGTACAATGGCATTAGAAGAACTAGGGGAAAGAAATGACCGAGGAGTAGACATTGAGTGGAATGCCTGTCCCTAGAGGAGCCACAGTAACTGAAGGGTAAGTCTATCCCCTCCATGACCTCAGAAAACCCAAGTTGTCTACACAACCTACCCTTCCCTGTCACCTTATGAGTGCTCAGTCACAAGTCCAGCTCACTCCCAGCTTTTGCAGAAAGACTCACAGTTCAGCACGCTGCCTCACAGGTTCCAGTGTGACACATTCCTAGGCAGGGGCAGAGATGATTCTTGGTCATCATTAAGGTCATCACAAAACAACCTTTTGAGCTAGCTGAGGTCTCAGAGCATGGAAAACCTCTGTGCTGCTGCCCAAGAAACATCTCCCCTTTTGCCCAGGAGAGTCCCCATACCACCAGAACACAAGCTCTCAGGTGCCTCCTCAAGCATGAAGACCTTTCCAATCTGTCTTGTGACTAGGAAACCCTGGATACAGCTTCAATTCTTTCTAGACTTTAATAATCATCTGCTCATACTTTGGATTTACTCTCTTTCCTGAACTCCCAGTTGGTCTCCCCATATACCCAGGTGCTTCTGTCCATCTGTCATGCAGAGGGTTCCAGGCAGATGGGACCAGAACAGGGCAGCAGAATGGGCAGCCCCCTTGGAAAACTCCCCACAGACACCTACCAGATCAGGGATGGTCTTGCTGTTAAGGCAGCGACACAAATCTCTGGCATCTGAACGCCCTTCAGGTCAGGAAGCATTGCTTTGCCCACAGCATCCTGGTTATATACCACGCAAGACTAGTGGGACATGTGCTTATTGCTGAGGCCATTTCTTCTAGTGGCCAATGAGAAAGTGACCCAGGTCCATGACTCGCAGGACTGGTCCCTTTTCCCTCCCTCCTGCAGTGGGGGCAAATGAGGGGCCTCCTGGGACCTGTTGCAATCTCCACTGCTCTCCTCACACAACACGTCTTGTGACACCCAGCTGTGGTGGCACCGCAGGTGCACTGGTGACAATGGCTTGGGGTGAATGGTCTGGCACAGACAAAACACTTTTGTCTGGCATGGAAAGATTGGGAACCAGCCGAACGAGCTGATAAGTTTCTGTCCTCCTCCTCTCCTTTGGACTACCTCAGGAGATGAGGTAGTGTATTAAATGTGGGAACATTCTGCAGATTGCACGTCTCTCCCTTGAACATTATAAGACCCTTTTCATTTTTTGCCAAGATACGCACCTGACATGCAAAGTAATAACCTTAAGCATCTCTCTGTAATGCCTCCTACAGATAAAGAGACACTTACCAGAGAAGCAGCAAGAAGGTGCTCCCTGACCAAATTTTATGTTTCAAGCAACTGCTCCTATAACAATTTTATCTTGTGCAAATCCCACAAAGTTTATTTAACAGTAGGCATACTGTGCCCGTGTTCATGTCCATGATCCTCTAGCAAACTTCCAGCCAGACCAGCTGATGAGTCTGAGTACTGGATAAGGTAGAGAGCAGCCAGAGTGCTGGTCCAGAACCATGAGAGACCTGGGAAGGGCTGGGATTCAGACACTGGAGAGATAAAGGGTCTTGGGTCTGACCCCCAAGAGCCCTGGTCTCCTGAGTGACCCCCTAATCCAGCACCACATCCCAGACTTCTCCTGACACCAGTGCCCAAGGCAGCCCAGACAGCTCCATGACTCTTCAGCAGAGCCCCAGGACTCTGTTTCTTCAGGGGCAATCTGATCCCAAGTCTTCCTGGACCCCACACATCCTACTGCTGACACCCAGCCCTGCCCCGCAGCCCCTGGGATAGACCAAGGGCCACATCAAGCACAGAGTGTCATGGAAATAGCCTCATTGGAGTCCAAACTTAGCCTGGAACTCAGGAAAAAGTCCCATGTGCTCCCACTGCAACCAGGGAAGTGTAGGTGATGGTGATGATCTCCAAGAACATGGGCTAGGGTGGAAAGATGTAGCTCCTCTCTCCTCCACATTTACCCATCTCCCTGAAGACGAAGAGTGAAAACAGCCATCTAAAATAGTTGGACAGTCTTTCCCATACAATCCTTCTGGCCCTGCTCTCTATCAGGCTAGAGACCCCAGGGCAACTAGCTGTGATATCAACATGTTGTGTCCCAAGGGAGACTCCCCACCACCATTCCTGTCTAACGAACACATCTCTCCCCTCGGATTCACACAAGCCACAGCAACACAGATATTGGCCACAAGATTGTATTGGGAACAGGGCAGACAATTTCTGTGGAATGCTTGACCAGCTGTCCTGGATGTCATCCATCCTTTGCATCTCCAGAGGGGTACTTGATGCCTCCATGCAGATAGCTCCAGGGTCACTGCAAGAGGCAAGTGGTGGTTTCTAAGAGCTGCTCAGGATGGAGCATGGGGAGCCAGGATGCCATCAGGGATACCATCGTCTGCAGGAAGAATGCTGTGTCAGTGCCAGGTTGCCCTATACAGCCAGGGACTGGCTGTCCTCATGCGCCCCACCACTCATCCCTGACCTGCACTGGCCCAGTCCATGCTGTGTACCTTGGGGTGCCAGACCCTTGGGACCCCATTGCAGGGAAAAAACTAGTGCAGAAGCATCAGCACAACTGTAGGGATCGCATGCTCAAGCTCTCTGCCATTTCCCAGGAGTTGGACATGCTGATGGGGAGGCCACATGCTGGAGGACTGTTCAACGCAGAGAGCATGGCCAAAGAAGGGGTTGGTGGTAGCCCAGGAATGGCATCTTCTATCTGCTGACAGTGTCAGAGAGCGCTGGTACTGGGAGCACCCATGGGTGGGGAGATTTTAGAGGATGCTGCAAAGGGCAGAAATGGGTGCCCAAGGTCCTCTCTCTTCCCTTGGGCTGAGTATCCTCTGCTCTTTCTCTGGAGACCAGATCTTCAACACAAACCCATAACAACAGCTGCCCTAGGGGAATCCTGAACCTACATTCGGCAGCAGAAGTCACGCAGGGAGCAGAGGCCAATGCGAGCGATACCCGGTGGACAGGACCCACTAGAGCAGAATCCCCCACGGTTCTGGCAGTCCTCAGGTGTCCCACGAGAGAGGGAGAAGCCTGCAGAAGAAAAGGAGATCGGTACATTCCTGCCAAGCAAATTAAGCAGAGCTTGAGACCCCAAGTTTACCCCTTTCCTGGCTCATGCCAGCACAGAAAGTCAGGGCACACAGCTGCAGCAGAAAGCTCTTTGATGGGAAATGCTCTCTACCCATCCAGCAAGAATATCTGGAAGAGTTTGAGTTTTCCTGAGAGGCAGGAGCCAGGGGGTGATTGATGATCTTGGAAACATGGGGACAGCCAGTTTAAGATACCACCAGAGGTGGCATAGCCCTTCAGTGGACCACGAGAGCACATGTTGCAAGATCCCAGGGTCTGGTCACAGCTGCAGAGTTTACAGCAGGAGCTTTTACAAATATGGGGCATGAAGGGGAAAGTGCAGCATGACGCTCAATCTCAGCAGACAGAATAAAAAACAATCTGTATCAAAAAGTTGGGCTCTGTTTCATTCACCTGCCTCTTTCCAATAGGGAAATCTCACTGTAGGATCGGAAAACCCCTCTGCTTTCGCCCACTTCTCTTTCATTCGTATCTTACCTGCTGCTCCATGGAGTATCAGGAGGAGAGCGCAGAGGAGAAGCAGGACCCGCATGGTTGGAAGTCACCTGGGAGAGTCACAGCTCTGAGAAGAGAAAGCAGGACAGAGATGGACAGGGAAGCCCATGAGTGCTTCTCATGGAGCATTCCCAGAGGGACAGGACAGCAGAGAGAGGAGGTCCCATCCGGGAAGGAATGTTACCAGTTACCAGGTGGAAGGTGCCTCAGCCTCCTAGCCCCAGCAGCAGCAGCTGGATCCCAAGAAACCACCTCCACGTAGCAAAGGACAGCCTGTTTTCTCAGTCTGTCACCCAAGCTGCGTCCCTCGTGATCACTGATGTCCAGCCAAAAAACACACTTTTTTTTTTTTCTCTTAGCATACAAGGCATCACTTTCATATTCTAACACATCTGAGAGGAATTCCAGTACCTCCAAACCCTGGGTCTTGTGTCATCCCGCCTTGCACAAGAGACGTTTGGCGTTGTGGTTTGCTGGACACGTCTTGACACACACTGCACCCCTGTTCGTTAGACCTTGGCAAGCAATCTGCTTTCACAACACAGAACAGGTCTGTATTCCTCTCTTCAAGTGAAGCTTATGCTCTATGCTTCACTTGAAAATTACTAGGAAGAAGCCACATATGATGAAATCCCTGTTCAACCAGCAATTCTGCAAAGGACAAGTTTTAATCATGACTTTGTCTCATAAGAACTTGCTATATTTAATTCATCATTGATTCTCAACATAGTAATGGTGTCACCACTGCTGACTTTTTCAGCTTTATTGCAGATTCATCACAGAATCACAGAACCACAGGATGGCTGACGTTGGAAGGACCTTCTAGAGATCAAGTGTATATATTTGTATATTATGTATATATTTGTTATATAAACATTTACATTCTAACACCTCAACATATTTCAATGCTCTTTCCTGTCTCAATATCTCTCCCCAAAACACACTGCATTACACAAAATATCTGGGGAATCAAGTACAGGAATCATGCAATCACCAGTAGACTGTGGCTGTGACAAAGCTTTTGGGCCAAATCGCCTCCATCCCTTCTTTCCATAGCAGAAAGAAAACAAGTCACTTCATCCTCATGGCGATGTCTAAAACAGGTCTGGGGAATCACACTTTAAAAATTCCTAATTCTCTCCCATGGTCTAGAGAGAGACCTTAGCATTATCAGCTGCAACATACATCTGTATGGGCCATCTAACACGAACTGAAGATGAAACCACTCCAGATGATAAGGGATTCTCTGTACAAACTTTCCATCTATTCACTCCTGAATGACACTGAGGTGACACTGAGGTGAGCACATCTCCCATTCTTCATCCTTTGGTGCCATAAGACAGCAGAGTCTTCAAGACCCAGTACAGAGAAAGAGCCTGTGCCATAAGTCATCGCTTGGGGATGCATCAGAGTCCTAGTGGCACAAACAGTGGTTCTAGAGGACCAACCATTTCCTAATTCTGCCTCTACAAGATCTGGGCTATTTTCAACTCTGAGCTGATGCTAGAAGCCATTCCCCAGCTACAAATGCAAGGGCAGCTATTTGTGGTTGTGTGTTCAAAGTGTGATGCTACAGCATTCAGCTAGATGCTGGCTACAGATCCTGGATGGTATCCAGAGCTGAATGTAAAATATCCAGGAATAGGCTTTCCCTGCAAAATCCCCGGGCTCTGTGAAAAATATCTTGTCTGTGCAAGAAACATTCAGCTACTGTGGATTGAGCAAAACTTCTTAAGACATAAAATGAAAATTGCTGGGTTTGCTCCACTTGCCAACTTCCTCAAGCTTCTCTCCAGGGGGTTCCCTGCGAGGTAGCTGTTGTCCCAATTTCCTGCCCTTCTCGAGCCTGTGGTTTCAATGGCAGAACTGAATCATTTGCAGAAACATCTGCTCTGAAAGGAGGTCAGGTTCTCCCTGACAAATGTGCCACACTCTGTGCTTAGTGTTAGTGCTTTGCATATGGACACTCGGGTTGCTTCCCTTAAAATCCAGCGCCTGGTGATCCCACCTTTGCTGATCATCCATGAGTGCCAACTTCCACGCAGGCAAGGGAGATCTGAGGGCAAACTCCCAGTATATTTCAGGGTCCCATATATTATTCTGTCTTTCTAAGGTGTCCTCTAAGAGCAACTGTGACAATTTGGCCATGCTGCTAATGCCCAAACTGTGACAAGGATTATTTTGGCACACTGCTAGTTAGCCTGGGCTAGATTGCTAGCTCAGTTCCTGACACAGTTTTGCTCAGGACTAACTTGCAATTTCCTTGACCCAGAAGGGAGCATGAACATGACCGTTTTTAATGGGCATTATGGACAGAGCCACCCTGCTTAGATGCTGGGAGTTTGTCTGCACCCACTTGAACTCTGCAATGCCAGGTGGTCTCAGGACTACAGCTGTGGGGCCTGAAGGCTGAGCTGTCTGCACAGGGATGCTATGGGCTCTGGAGCAGCAGCTGGGGAGAAAGAGGAGCTCACTGATCAACCTGCATATTCTTAGTTTTCCATAAGGTGCAGGAGAAAGTCCTTGGGACATGAGTGATTGAAAGAGAAGTACTAGACTTTTGGAAAAGTCATCTAACTATCTCAGACAATATCTTATGTCTGACTCTGTTTTCTCAATTATCTACTGCCACTGACACATTTCTTTTGCAGATTTACCCCAAATTTACACCGACCAATATAGCCAAGGATAGAATTAGGCTTCAAATCTTACAATGATGTCCTGATTCCTGTTGCTCTCCTCGGTGTGGATATTACTATTTCAGCTCCTACAGTGAAACAGGACTACTCTTTCCAGGTGTGAAAGTTCTGGAATAATGGATGGAACCTGAAGTTCAGCTTTGTCCAACTTTGTCCAGCTTTGTCCAACTTTTTGACCACAATCAATATTTCTTAGCAGTCAAGGGTCAAGAACATGACAGTAATTATTCAGCTAGCAACCCAAGAGAGGAGGAAATGCTGATAACATAAACATTCCAGGTAGGTTTAATCTGCTTTCAGAAATATTACTTTGCATTTACTTCAAATTTCTAAAGATGAAGAATATTTCTAGAGAAAAGAATAACAATACACGCATCAGCAAACCAATCTCCTCAGATTTTCCTTTATTGAAAGAATGACAAATTCTTGATGACTGATAAAACAGTTCCCTGAATCCAGCGATGCAAGAAGAGAGGAGATCATTCCTGGATCCCTTGAGAGCCCATGCAGCTTGTCAAGCTACAACCTACACAAAGGAAAATATTCAAGGGTTTGGGTCCTACAGTGATAAGGAAAATCACTGCATTTCTATGAAAGCAAAATCTAAACCAGAACCATCTCCCCATTTCATACCTATTCCAGATCTTCTGGGTTCCCTCCAAGACCACTATTTCCATATGGGATTTTTTGTTGCTGAGCTTTTGTGATATAGTGATATGTAGCTAGATAAATGGGATACATTGCCAAGGTTTTTAATGCATACGTGGTCCTTCAAGACACCCCGAATTTAGGTGAGAATGTGGAAAGTCAGGTTTGCCCAGTAAAGTTTAAACTTACCATTTACAGCAAGAATACACAGAATTACACTTTCCCAGGTAAACATTGCCACGAGGGCATTTCCTAGGATAGCAGAAAGTCCCACGGTATCCACATCGCACGGGAACCCCTGGTGACCGGTTAAAGCCTGTACCATAAGAAAAGCAGGACACAGATATTTGTGATAGGCGTATTGCATCTGCTAAATAATCATTCACTGAGACCAAACCACACCAGATCCTAAAGGTGTGATAGGAAAGGAGGAGCTCTTTGGGCAAAGTAATTCAGCAAGTGCTCTAATTCCTTCCTTGAATATAACAGCTGTGTCTTCAAGCCCTGGATTCCCAAAGAAATAGGGCATCATCCACACATAAACTCAACAGTATATGCAGAATGACCACATCTATGCTGGCAAATAAAATAAGCAAGGGATTGTCCTCTTGGTTGTAAATCCAAGCACTGTGGAATAGCTCATATCCACATGGCTAAACTTCATTCTCCACTAAAAAAGGGTATCCCTGTTCAAACTGCCTCTTGAGAATGGCCACTTGCTTGTGGCAAGTGTTACGGGTGTTATCTGTGAGAGAATATGTTTCTCCAAAATAACCATGGATATTATTTGTGTGAAACATACCCAAGGTGTCCCTGTGTCCACTACATATGTGTGTACATTGAAGTACCCATAAAATCCCAACTAGGAAAACTGAGTTGCTAGGAAGGCTAAATAAAAGATCTTGGGTTCCAAAATCTACCCTTCCGTGGGACACTGCAGAGATAACTGTGAGTGGTCTCAGCTCTCAGGAATATGTTCTTCCAGACAAATGCCCTTCTTGAGAATACCCAGAGACACTGTATGCATTAGGGTAGGCAAGGACATAAAAACAAACATTCTGGTCCAGGCCAAGGGACCACCTTATCCAGCATTCTGTATTTACAACTACCATAGAATCGTAATGGTTGGAAAAGACCTTCGAGATCATGAAGTCCAAACATAAACCCTTCAACACCCTGCCTGCTAAACCATGTTCCTAAGCAGCTCATCTGTGTGGTTCTTGTACGCTGCCAGGGACGGTGACTCCACCACTTCCCTGGGCAGCCTTTATTCTAAAGCTTCACCATTCCCTCAGTACAGAAATTTTTCCTAATATCTAATCTGGACCTCCTTGGGCATGACTTGAGGCCATTTCCTCTTGTCCTATTTTTGGTAGTTATTTTGGAGAAGAGATCAAATAAGAACAAGCTTTAATTGGGAAAATGCTGGCACTGAATGATAATTTGGGGGATTTCTTCCAACTTAAACTGGATTTTCAAAGGTGCAGTAAAGGCTCTGAACTGCTGCATGGACTTTTTGTCTGCTAATTTTATGTATTAGCAGTAATCTGCTGGCAAGTTTTGATGATATAGGTGAAGTTACCCAGCAGGAGACTTCCATTTCCCAAGAGAACAAGAGGACATTACGAGACCCTTGCAGTTGCTCCAATATAGCCCCACATTTTCATTTACATCTTACCTGCAGCTCCGTGAAATGACACAAAGAGGAGGACAAGGAGAAAGCAAAGGATTTTCATGGCCGAGGCAGACTGGGAATTCCCGTCACTACAGAGGGATGACACCAATACATTAGTAAGAGGACTGTCCCCATAAAACCATATGAGCTAAGGCATGAAATACAGAAATGTGGTCTCAGATCAACTACTGTCTATGCGATGTACTACACATAATAACACCTATCATTTTATGAATTCCCTGGAGCACAAAAAGGAGCATGGCACAGGAAAAAAATTCTATGAGGAAAGATAAACTTTTGAATCCTCTTTTAATTACTGTATTGATTCATAATTCTTGATAATGTCTTTCATTGCCAAATACCATGGGAAGAATGATTACATTGCCATAATTCAGCTAGACATATGGAAGTTAAAGCTATTCATCCGTAAAGAAAAATAAAACATTTTTGCTATATTTTTACAAAACAGTGTAACATGATTTGTCAAGCTTTTAAAAAAATCTTCATGTAATTATATTTAACTGAAGCTCTTATTAGTCTTGTTACCGAGACACAAATGTCTAAGCTCTGCGCTATTCAGGGCAGGTGTGGTGTATTATAGATGCAGTAGTACATATTCTCATGTACAGTTTCCTAACCATTTTTACTCATGTGTCCTCCTGCCAAGCACTACAGGGCTACAGAAACATCTAGCCACAACCTCTAACATAAGTACAAGAAAAGCTTAGTAAGTTTTTCACCGCTACTCTTGTTTCTCCCTATTCTTGCTTGCAGGCTACTGGTTTTCCTTTACCTCAAAAGCTGCATGATTTTCAGGATAAACTTCTGGGTGTTTTTGCTTCCTTCCTCTCAGCTCAATTTCTGCATCCAACCAAAACTGTTTTCCCTTACTGATATTCCAAGTTTATAGAACCATCTGAACTATGCAATTAAGGCTACACCAGTGTAATGCAGATACATATTTTTAAAAGGACTGAACTTCTTAGTAGAGGCTGAATAATGAGAAGATTTTGGTTGTTACCAGGTAAGAAGATGCTCTAGGTTGGAACCGTCGTGTAGATCAGTCTCAGCCAGCCAAGTGCATTGGGATGTAGGAGCAGAGCTTGGTTTTATGCTGCTTCTGGCAGGTGGTGAAGAATACTTATTCTTCATGAATTTCGAGGGCCAATCAGAAAGTCCCTGAGACTTTGGTGGTAACTAGAGAGGTCCAATGAATCCTCTCCCTTATTGTCCCCCAATGAGGAATCAAGACACTGTTTTACAAATATTGCAGCAGTGTCTCAGGAAGTGTTCTGAGTTGCTTGCAAACCACCTTGGGCCACCTCTATTTGTGCAATATGTTAGGACACAGCAATTTGTTCAAAGATTCTGTGGAATATCATGTATCTACTCTCTGAATCTTCATGACAATTACTCTCCAGATGGGTAAAAACACCTATATAGGCAGCTGTGCCTATGGGTGGTTATTCTGTACATCTCATGGAGAAGCGCATAGAGTGTTTTTTATGGCATGTGGTTCCTCGGGGTTGATAGCCAGGAAGTAGGACCTGGTGGAATTTATCTGGAAGATGTTTACTCAGATGGGCACTCTTTTTTTCCTACCACAGATGAGATATCATTCAGTTGTTCACAACTTCTGGTGCATGTGAGGTATCAGAAAACCATGAATGTGGAACTATAGTGAAGCTGCTTCTTTCAGCAGGCTTTGTGGTTAGTGTAAGCAATACCAGCTATTCTTACTGCTCTGTGAGCAGAAGTATTTGGCAATCACATCCCTGCTAGAGAGCTAGCCAGCACCAGGCTTGTTCCTTGTCCCTGAGCCCAAAAGGCACAGCCTGACCATGTCCATACTGTTGAACTCAACCTCCAAAGCAGAGTGGCTTCACCTGAACTGCCTGATAGGAATGGTCCTTGGCCTGTGCCAGCTTAGGTTAAAAAGAACTGAAATGACCCTAGATGTTTAGACAATTGCATCTGACCCTCATCTTTCAGTCACGGGAGTCTGCAGAGAACTGCAGCCAGTGAGGCAGGCTGTGGAGGGGGAGCTGAGGCACCCCCAGGCTCTGCAGATCACCCTGGCACAGGTTCATCTCATTTTGGTGAGATGAATCCCTCAGTGTTTGAGGATTGAGAGGAACTCATGAGGGCAGCAGGGAGAGGTGGGCATGGTACAGACGTGTTGTGTCTGCTCAGCCATGTGGATTTGAGGACCTTTACATGATTTGAGATGGTCAATCATACAGCATTCCCCATCAGACGCATGAGGAAACCGTTGCAATTCAGGCAAAAGCAGAGCTTAGGCAGGGTGGTTTTGCCTGACTCATTTACAGGGTGGCCAAAGACAGGAAGTTTTCGGGTGCTAAATGTGAACCTAAAGTATGTGTCATACTCAGGGATATAAATGCACTTTTCTGCTTCTCTGTGCTGCTTATAGGTAGCAGTGGCAGCTGGATCAGAAGCAGACATACAATGTGCATATCCCTCCGTTAGTGGAGTGGGGAAACCCATATCCTGTTTTACAGCACAGCCTCCTGGACCTCTGTGATATTGCCACAGTCGAGGACAAAGCAATCTCTGCTTTATTAAATCAGTGGCAAAATTTCTAGTGTGTCCCTTGTGAAAAGGAGGGGAAAACAAAGCCTGATCTGCCTGAAGTTTCTGGTAGTCAGTTGGAATCGCCCTGGGATCTTTTAAGAATGGATTATGGAGAGATGAAAACTGCGAAATGTGCACTGTTTCCTTTTCATGTGTCTTTTAAAGCTCAGTCATGGCCATTTTGCTCTTCATAACAGCAGAAGTTAGTGCAATGACTTCAGGTGGTTTTCTCCTGATTTACACCTCGCAGTGGTGAGCACAATATGACCTTAAAGCACACAAGACATTGGTCTGATTACATTTGCTCCTCTAGCACTTGTATCTCAAATCCCTTTGAATGCTGAGGGTTTTATAGACCTGGAGGCTAACAAAACGAGTTTTAGCCTCCATCAGTTTAAGCGTCCTTTGCAAATGGATCCTCATTTTCTCTTTTAGCCCTCTCTAACTTGCCATGTTTTATGGTAGCTTCTGCTCTCCTCTTTCGGACCCTTGTTCACTGCTGAGTTCTTCCCTGTGAAAGCCTCCCTTGCTTGCTCTTCATGCCCTGCTGAGATTTTCTTAAACCATTCATTTTCTTTTTGAAAAATGTTTTACTGGGGTTTCTAACATAGCATTTTCATCATCCTCCAGGCAACCTGCATACTTCTTACTCCTTTACACTGCTTTTTTTGTTGTTTTGTACTCCTTTTTACTTTTTTTTGAGGTAGAATATTCATGTTGGATGTATTTGGTCTGCTGCCTTCCACATGAGTTTTAAGCCCAATTTTACTGTGGTCTCTATAACAGAGCAGCAATCTCATACATCTACTTTTTTTTCAGTTAGTTCCTCTGCACCACTCCAGACCAAATCTATAACAGGACATGAGGCTAGTTGTTCTGAGAAGCAGCTTTTCAGTTGCCTCAAAAATTTGATCTTTGCTGCATCATCTTCAGTAGGGGATTGACCCGCAGAAGATGTGGCCCGTTACCTCCGTCCATCAGCGAGGCACTATTGCTTAAGCCCTTCTCCAAGGCTTTGGCAAACATTTGCAGACAGGGTGTGTAGCAAAACAGTGGTTACCATGGGTGTCCAAAGGTGAGTCAACACATGAGGACCAGCTATGTCCATGTGATACCTCATCTGCTGGCAAGGAAAGTCTTTGGGTGCCTTCTCCACCTCCTTTTCTTTCCAGAAGAGCTGCACTGAGGCATGTGGTTTGATGTTCCCCAACTGTCCTGTTCACAGGCTGAGCAAGGCAGGGACTCTCCAGCTCCCCCAGTCATGCCATCTTCTCGGGGCCTCATATTATGGACACCTTTCAAGTGATAAAGGCACTTCCAGGTCAGCATATTTCTACTCTTGCACTATCCACCTTCCAGAGGGAGTTATTCTTCCTCAGTTCTGTGAAGAAGAGATGTTTCCCATGCCTGTCCTATGACAGTCATATAGCCCAGATTTCTGGGATACGTGTCTAGTGGCCAGCTATCTTCCTCTATGCAAAAGGATCTGCTGTCCCCCTTGCTGGTCACAATTAATACAGATTTTGCATACCATTTTATTAATGATGTCTGCACTTATTTTGGAATAATTTAGGACACGGGATACAATTTTTGAGTCTTGTTCCTCCTCCTGCCTGTGGATGGCTATTTGGCAACGGCCTTGCTGTCTCTCCGTCCCCCATTTCTTTGTCCTAATTTCTTCATCTGTACAGTGGGAGTAGCAGTGCATTCTTTCTTAAGTAATCAATATGCTAATTGCAACTATTATACAACCATTAAGGAGTATCTCTTATCACCATTACTGAATGCCTGATGCTAGAATCACTCCAAGTGTTTGGCATACTACCTAGGGCCTCTATTGATTTATTATTATCCCTTAATCCTGAAGTCAAGGAGACAAAATTAATGTGATGCAGAAGAGTGTGGCTTAATCAGTGGGTGCCTCTTGTTTACTTAAAGATTTCCTGTGGGTGATACAAACCTCAGTTCACAAGTACAGAGGACTTTCAAATTCCCAGATGAAAAGAGTAAGGTTTGAGCGTCATCTAAAGATTGGCTTGGAGAGTCTGGCATTATTAATAAGTATTTCTTTGGTGGTGATAACATTCTATAATGCCAATTGCAGTGCATTTGTAGAGTTAACTACATGGAAATAGATCTACCCTGAAAGCAGAACAGATGCCCGATCAGATGTTGAACCATCCTACCAAGCTGAATAAATGTGAACTTCCTGATAGGAGATATTAAAATATAAAACATTACAAATACCAACAAAGTGTTTAAAGAGCTTTGCTTATTGCTTGTGTTTCAGCAAATATTTACACAATACAACGATTGTTTGCAAACCGCAGTGTCTTTGGACATAGTGTATACATGTTAAAGGAGAGAAAAAGAGCACAAACCATTTCTACATTTTGCATAGTCTTCAAGAGAACAGCAGAACATCCTTGAAGATTTCAGTTTCCAATTTTAGCTCTGTCATGACAGAAGTGAAATGAGAGTAGGTGGAGAGGTGCCCTGGAGAGGAAGAGCAGGGACCAAGTCAATTATTTGTCCTCTGGGAAGCCGGACAGATGGCCAAGCCAGGTAAATGTCTTATGAGGATGCAGGATGGGGAAGATTATAGACCTTATCTTGTTATACTGAGAGGTGGAAATGGGGGAATACACAGACTCATGGAAAAGAAAAGGGATTCTACACTGAAGATAGGAAAATTAGGGCTGCATTTTATATATACCCATCCTTCCAGAACAGACATGGATGAGATGGGCAAGTAATAGCCATAAATAAAGATATTCCTAAATATCTTCCCCATTCCCTGAGACAACTCACTGCTACAGAAGTAGGAAGCTCTGGACAGAGGAGCTGGGTCCCCATCCCCTGGCTGCAAGGCAAGTGAAAACTGCAGGAGTGGACATGGTGGGAGAGACTCTTAGAGGAAAAGATGGCACTGGCAGGTGGAAAGTGCAATGCCAAAATCCTGGAGCTAGAAAAGGACCTCTAGGGACTACGACTTTCGTCTCTGCACTATCAGTGCTCAGCCTTGGCTGGCACCAACTCTCCGATGGGCTTGACCAAGGTGAAGGAACAGGTAGATTCTCCATAACAGGGAAATCTTCCCCAGCTGCGAGGTTAGAAACAAGCCTTGGTTCTCCCCTTAGGCTGGCTGCTGTGGCCACTGTGGGCATCAAGGTCTCATGTGTGGCTACCATGGAAGGACATATTTCTCCAATACACGTGCAGGAACACTGCAGCCACCAGAGACTCATCCCCTGCCCCTGGCTACAGCCACATTTAATTTAGGATCTAGGGCGTTCTCCAGGATGAGGAAGGTCTCTTCTCACACTGCATGGGTCATGTAATGCTCTCTCCCTGAAGCAATGAGGAAATGTGCCTAATTCCCACCACAAGCTACCCCTTGGCAAGGGAGGAGAGAGAATTTTCCCAGGTTTCAACCTGGGCTCAATCCAGACTTGGCGACAGAAGAGGGACCGCAGTCATGGAGATGACACACAGTGGCTTCCCAGACGTGGACACAGATGAAGAGAGCACACAGCCATGTGCAGAAGTAACCTCCACCAGCTCTGGAGAAAGACAGCGGCCAAGACGATGCTGTGCCCATGTTAGGATGAACCATGCCACACTATTGTTCTCGCAGCCACTGCTCTGATGGCACCACGGAGGTTCACCAGAAGGGTTTGCAGCACTTGGCTGCTTGACCGTAGCAGGTGCCGACGCTTCTCTTAAAGATGGGACATAACAAGTATGAGCATTCACCCCCAATCTTCCGACACTCAAGAGTGTCTGACACTGTCAGGGAGAAAAACATCTTGTGAGCATCTTTCTTTGGACTTCCCCTTGCGAAGGAGCCCTAGCCCCAGGTTGGCAACAACAGATCCACCCACGCTAGTCTAATCAGCAGTATCACTGCTGAACAAAAAGCTCCTCTCAGACTGAGTTTGTTATCAATTTACAATATCATCCTCTTTTTTCCCAAATAGCAAAAATGCCTGTAGCTGCCCTGATTGCTTTTACACTTACCTGCAGCAGTCTCGGGCACCGGAGAAGACAAGGAGACAAGGAGAAGAGTAAGCAGCAGGAAGACCGTCCTCATGGCTTTGAATGACATCGCAGTGTCACCCGAAAGCTACTGTGACAAGAGGTGCTATGAGAAGAAGGAATGAGTCGGTATATATAGGGCCTTGATGAATGTGACCTGCAGGGATTTAGCAATCCTATTTGGATATAAACAGCATATTTACAGGGCATGTAACCTCTAATTAAAAAAGCATTCTTGTTTGGATAGATACTGTGTCCTGTCCTAACCCTGAGAGGGATTATCCTTTTAATACATCTACACCTACTTCCCTTGGCCTTATCCCAAGCATCAACAGACAGACAGAACAGACAGACAGAGAAGGAATTGCACAGATAGGCAGACAATTCTGCAATCGCTGACCTATCTGGAGCTATGGCTACATGGCTGGGACCCCGTTCACTTCAAGAACTTACACTCTTAAAAATTGGTAAGAAATATCCTTGCCTGCAGAAAATCATTTTCTAAACAAAAGGAGTTACTTATTACCTATTAAGATGCAAAAAGGATTCTCCAAAAACAGCTATGGAATTGGTGGCAAAGTATCTAAGGATCAGGCCCACCAAGACCGTCTGTGTCTCTGTGTGGAGCTAACAGGACTCTGCTCCCATTTTAAAACACGAGAATCTGCAGAATGAGGAGAAAAATTATCCCAAAGTTGGAGAAAGACATTTGGGAAAGAAGACCTCAGTTTGCATTTGAAGGAAATACGAAGAGGTGACTTTGCCATGCCATGTAGGCAGCTTTGCTTGAGTCCTGAATGGCTTTTTAGTGGGCTCCAGGTCTTAAAATCCAGCAGTGGAAAACACAGCCAAAACAGGGACTGGGTGTCAGCCAGAGCAATTTAGTAGGCGGTGAAGCCAGGGATGGGGCTTAGCTCTGGGAATACTTCTGTGCAAGGCTTGCTTTAGCCAAGCAGAGATTATTAGACCCAGACTACCAAGTAACAGTCTCTGGCCTGTGCTGCGGATGATCTAATGGCCCTTTTCTTTCCATGAAATCCCCAAATGCCTTTTTCCTGCTTTCCAGGAGAAATCTCTTCATCACAGCTTTTATCTGCTTCTCACGTGTTTGCTCCTCTGTGAAGGAGGCTTAATGTGACCTGGTTGGTTTTCTTCAAGCAAGGTCATTGGCCTTGCTTCAGGAATGTAATGTCATGCCTAGTGTGAGGTGGCATTTAGGAAACCGTGTTTTGGAGTAAAGCTTTGGAGCAGAAGGAGGGGCAGATTTTGTCAGCAGGCACTTCAAGACTGAGAAAATGCCAGGAAGGACTCCCTAGGATGATTTCTTCCTAGGAAAGATGGTGATGGGTGGCAAGGGGACAAGATGATGACATTCACGGGCCTTGTGTGGGTGACAAAAAGGCTCATGCTACCTCATGCCAGCTTCCTCACTGATGGATTTGCTGAAGTTAGCCCCAAAAGTTTAGATATGAACCCGGGAAAGCCGAATCTTTTGTAGGCCCCAGATGCAACTGAGCAATACAAGGAACAACAGAGCCATGCGGGGTTTTCCAAGCCTTACCCCAGTTATTCTTCTTTCAGGTCACTGGGACAACCCATGGTAGGACCTACAATGTGTTAAGTGGAATTTATTCATCTTTTCCAGCTATGTTATTATTTAATATTGCAAAATTCAATTTCATCCTGATTGCTGATAGAAAATGTGTGTGAGCAACTGCATTGTACATGCCTCATAGTCAGCCTTTCCCTAGCACCCCAAGTATTCAGTCCCCTGTTCACTTAAATCCCAACAGTAGAGTTGAAGCTGCAAAAATACTTGTTGCTTCTTACTTGTTTGGCCAACATCAGTACTGAAGGCAAAGGAGAAGCCCTGGTAGACATCTCTCCCATAGAGAAAATCAGGCAAGTTCAGCTCATTTGACCAAATCACCAGTTTGGTTCCTTTTTCAGCAACATGTATGTGTGTCTGAGCAGAAACAACGTATTTGGTCCATTCTTCACATGCTAAAACAGAAGAGGAGAGCTATGCAAGACATGGAGTGGACAGTCATGGTAGTCAGTAAACAACAACGCACATATTTTGCTTTAAGGATTGCAAAGAAACACTCTAAAATTCAAAAAAAAAAATCCCACTTGGAAAAGCATAAAAACATCCCCCCCACACACACATATCATGATAACTCAGGGGCCCTTGCAAACTTTGGAAGTCTCCTGTGCGATTTTGTAAACTTTATCCTAGCAAAGCTGCATAACTGAATGTATGTCTGCTGATCTCACTAAATACAGGTTGTGCATTGTCTGAGGGCAGGATGATACCTCCAAGGGTGCTGTTCTACCTGTGCTGTAGATTCATTAGCTCCTTGCTTATTACTGTGGGCTCTTGGCAATGGGACACTTCCTAGAAGATCCCACTGTAAGTCACCATCAAGACCACCACCACACAAGGCCAGAGCTACCATTATAGCATTCTGGGGAAAAATGCCATTTCTTGGATAGAAAATAGCCCCCCTTATCACACCATATCAGTCCAACTAACCTGGTCAGTCATCTTCAGTAAAGGGCAGGGGCTGTACCCTATGAAAAGAGCAGAAGACACAAGACAAATACAAGGCACGTTCTCTTCAAATACACGTTGCTTTTAGGGAAATTTCTCATATTTTCTTTCTCACATTTTCTAGAAGTCCGTATGAGACTGCTGATGGATTGGCACTTCTGCTGGCGGTGATTCTCCCTTGAGAAATAAACCACAAGGAATGCAGCTGAGTTTCACTTAGGGTTTTATTTGCACTGATAAAACCTTAGCTGATTTTTGGACTTAATTCAATAGCCTCGCTGGTCTCTCTTGCAGCAACTTATTGAAGATTTATTTTGTAAAATGCACGTGTTTCTCATCACAGGTTAAACTGGGCTGCAAACCACAGGGCTGGCGATTAAGAAGCAGGTAAGACAGGTCTGCAGCAAGTCCCCATCCACACGAGGGCACCTGCAACCACAAACGGCAGGAACTCGTTGCACGAAGGTGTCATATCTTCAGCGGGGAAGCCAATGCCTGAAGTCACTTGTGGCCTTGGACATCATGTTCCAGATGCCAGATAGGGCTAATCCCTGCATCCCAGCTGGATGCATCCCAGCCCTCCTTTGCTGCAGGGCCTGCTGCCTGCGCATAGAAATTGGGACAGTTTGGGCACGTGAATTTATGGAAACGCATAATGCAGAAGGTTTGGCGATGAGATTCTGCAAATGCATAACGTGGAAAGCTTGGGGATGAACTTCTGCAAATACATAACGTGGAAGGTTTGGGGATAAACTTCTGCAAACGCATAACTTGGAGGGTTGGGGGTAAACTTCTGGAAATGCATAACATGGGAGGTTTGCAGGAGAGGTTCCACATAAGCACAATGTGGAAAGTTTGGAGGTGAACTTCAGAACGTGCATGACGTAGGAAGTTTGAAGATGCGCTTCTGGACGTGCGTAAGGCGGAAAGCTTGGGGATAAACTTCCGAAAATACGTTAACAGGGAAGAACTGGAGATGAGCTGCTGCAAATGCACAACCTGGAGGGTTCGGGGACGAACTGTCGCGAGCGGATGGAAACTTGGAGGTCTTGGGGCTGCATCCGCGCGCGGTGGCGCGGAGGGGGGCCCGGCCCGCGCTGCACCTGCCTCTCCCGCCGGCCCCTGGGCCCCTCAGGGGACCCAAGCGACACGCGGGGACCGGCCGCATGGAACGGGGCGGCAGCGACACCCCATCGGCAGCCCCGTGTGCAGGGAACATCCCGCTCCCGCCCGCCGGGACGGGCACCGCGCGGACCCAGCGCCCCGGGACATCAAATACAAGAGAACCCGCTCCCCTCTCCCTAGAGAGAAGGGATTAAACTGAAACAGTCTGTTTTACAACATGAGCTTCAGTAGATTGCTTAAAAAGGGATAATTTAGCCCCTGTGACATTATATATGTGTACACATATACGTGTGCATGGATATATGTATGCAAATGTGTGCACTTTTTATGTATTTGTATATAAATACATGACAACACCTCATCCTCAGAGAATATAACTTTTATTTTTGAGCCAACAGAATGAAACTGGCCCAGGAAACAGCAGTGAAAGCTTAGACGCATCTTCTCCCTCGGTGCTGCATGGAGGAGGCCGGGCAGCTATGGATAGATCCCTATGGATGAACCCTTTCAAGCAACTATAGGCATAAACGTACAGTTTCTTATTTTCTTTTTTTTTATCCTCATAAATAGGCAATCCTAAGAAATAGTGGCATTTTGGCCAGCAAATACAAATGAGTTTGACAGTTGAACAGTTTATAACGCTAAAGGAAATGCAGCCATCCCAAGTGTATTAAAGTTCAGGTTGGTACCGTCCATTTAAAACTGCACGTTAGGCTGCTCCAAAGCTCCTAAATTAACAGGAAGAGTTTCTTTGAGGCTTGAAAACGGTAACTTGATCGGGGAATGGAGGGAGGATAGACAGAGGAAAAGGGGTAAACATGCATTTAATAGTCCATTTTCCTGTAAAAATTTCCCCGCAGGCAAATCCTCATACCTAGGCAAAGAACCTTAATTTCGACTTATCTGTCTGTTCACTATGCATTGCCTTGGGCCCCAAACCCGTCATTCCAGCCTTCAGAGTGCAAAGCAGCAGATAGAGACGCTGGCACGTGAGGTCTTCGCCCTCCAGCAGCCGGCACACCGACCTCCAGCGCCCCAGCGCACGGAGCAAAACATCTCCCGGAGCCTCCACGCGCTTTAAGCTCTCCTAGAAGCACGCTACAGATAACAAAATTAATTGAAAATGTTAAAAAAAAAAAAACTCTTAATAGGTTTGTGAACAATGTATCCTCCAAGTCTGAAGCTACAATACACACTTCCCAGTGATCAAGTATTGACGCAGCTCTTGGAGAGACTGGCTCATTTTAAGCGATTCCATTCAAACCGTTAAGACTTGGATTGTGACACAGGAGCCCATTGACACGGAGCTGACTTCCCTCCCGAATCGCAGCACAAATGGGCTCTTCTGTGCTGCCCATCAATGCCCGTGACCCACAACCTTTACCCACCAATATGGAAAAGCCCGTTTCCACTTTGAGTGAAATTTTATATGTCGCCATTCTTCCGCTGAGAGCCAAAACATGGGAAAATGCCTTCCCTCTGGAAAAGGCAGAACAAGAGCAGATATTGTTGTGGCCTCAAAACGAGTACCATTTCCTTCCCTGGGGCAGGGAGCTAGCCTAGTAATTAATTACACTTTCTCTAAGAGTCAGACAAAGCCTGAAAATAAGAAGCAGGATGTTCATAACTGAAGGGAAGGACAAGAGCGATCGTGGCTCGTGATATTTCTGTTCTCCTGTATGTTCCTTCTCATCACCCTGAGAAAAACAAAAGCAAAAGTTGGCAATTTTCAGGCAGCTACAACCACAGCACATTTAACAGACAATGCCTTCTGGTCTTGTACTACCCCAGCAGTTTGTCACTATTAGTCTGTTCCTTCTAGGGACACCATAAAATGCTTTAGGGGAAAAGAAGTGGTTTCTTTATAGGTTTTCTAGAAGTCCTAGAGTAGATATTTCTTTTATTGTGGATCATCTTTTAAGTGTGAAGCATTAGTTGAATCATCTTTACAATCGCAACGTTTTAGATGCACAGCTTTAAGACAAATACAAAAGTTAAGCCAAGGTGCTAACTTCCATCACCTAGGGGCTCTAGATTCTTGCATCCTTAATTACCAGTGACTTAGTATTTGTAGGAACAAGGAGACTGGTAATTAGAAGCATTCTCAAGAGGCCTCCAACAAGTTGCTGGCAGAACCCACTCTACTAATGCTTAAAGGAAAAATAACTTAATGCCATCATTTTTAACCTTGAGCCATATAATATGTTTATATAATACTTGTTTATAGACTAAATCTAACAGCATGTATTTGCATTTGCTTCTACCCCAGAGCAATGGGAAGAGGTTCAGGGTCTGAACTTTCACAGGTACTTCCAAATGTAGTCAAACTAATTAAAGTTTCGGATTTTATGTCTTCCTGCCATGCTCCTTTTGGAAATTTGGAAATTCTTTCCAGAGCGCGAACGTTCTGACTCATAATACTGAGAAATGAAGTGAGACTTTAAAAGGTCTGGAAAGCCACACCATCTTGTAAAATTTCCTTTATTCCGACAGGAGAGAGCCTGAGTAAAGGCTGAATTCCTTGATTCACTCTTTGTTAGTGAGAACAGTTCTAGGGATCCAAGGTACTTTAGCTTGCAATAAATGGAAGTGAAGACTTTTGGTTGAGGCACTCAGCAGCCTTTGGAAGAATGACATTTCTAGATTAACATCCCACAGGCCGATCTGGAAGTACATGGAACACCTATATGCTAGGTAGCATGAGCAGTAACTTGAAAATCCAGAATGCAAATATCCAGCTCTGGAAATAGTTCGCATGTGTTATCTGCACTTGTGTTCACGACTGCTCGTGGGTCACCAGCACAAGTCACTGAGCCCTCTTCTCTCCCTCTCCCCAGGGTGTCAAACCAGCCTCTCTACCAAGAAGCTACACTGCATCACGGCACAAGTGACAACAGCAGTGCTCTGCCTGCAGCTCAAGCAGAGCTCAGCAGATGGTCACTGTTTTGCTGCAGAGGTCCAGCAGTCTCTAAGCCTCAGAACAGCAACGGTCCTAATAACCTGTTCTATGTGACATACATGAAGTGCACCCCAGGACAACACCCCAATCCTAGAGATTCTGGGGGTACCTGAACACACTGGGGTTGGAGCAGGGCTGTGTGGAAAGAGGTGGAATTACAGAATAACTGAGAGGAAAGGGGAAAGCAGGGAGTGGGCACCACGTGACACGGTGTTGATCACAAGTAGATAGCTGCACTAGGATGCTGGTAGGGGAAGACCTAGCTTCACAATTATAAATCGGTCTACATTAGTATGGACAAACTTCTGCATCCCCAACTCTGCAGACCTGAGCATATCAGTAGTTTAACAATAGCCTAATATCCTATATTGACTTCCGAGTCCCTGCGAGTTTATAAATGCTTTACAGTTGCACTTTGAGGGCATAGAATTACCTTTATGAACAATGTTAACACTTAGCTCAAGTGGAGGTCACATCTTTAAATGCTTATACTGCTACAGAAACCTTGAAGTCTTGGCACGGCAAGTGCCAAAAATAATTCCACCAACACAACCTGGTTTGCTGCCCTTGAGTCACGCTTTCTTAAAAAAGTAATAAATTAAAAAACTATCTTTATGGAGTACTTATGGAACAGTGTCCTCCAAAAGATCTAATTTCTTGTACAAAAAATTTAATATTAAACCACTCAAAAAAGCATTTACAGGCTTATTACAAAGCATTATATTAATTTTAGACAGTTCACAAGAGAAAAAAAAAAAACCACCCAGTAGTTTTGCTTATTGTCCTCATTTCACCTCTTTGCCACAGGAAACAAGACCTTTTTTCTTCTGTTGATTCTGTCTGAAAACCAGAAATCTCATTTACGTTTACTGTAGATCCAATTTTTGGTGCTTGTAATTATATCTGTGAAAAAAAACACAATAAATTAAATAGTGCCAATGATATTACAAATTGTTAAATGTGTGAGAAAGCTTATTAGTCTGACAAGCAATTTAGATTTGCAGCATAAATCCACATTATCATTTATTTTTAGGAATCTGGGTCTTGTAAGGTCAGCTGCTAGTGAAGGAAAAAAAAAAGTTTTGAGTGCATTTACATTCTTAATGAAAACAATTATCATCTGCAAGATTCCTTGGGCAGAGATAGACACATTCAGCATACAAAGAACCTCCCCTTTAGGGAGTCTTGTTCATTCCAGATTCCCAAGTTTCTTGAGACCTAGTAGTAAAAATACAAACTTTTGTTCTGACAACAATACTTGATGACTTATGAACTTCACTTGCCTATCAAATAGGACCTATGTTCTGTATGTCCCAATTCTCCTGAGCAAAGATAGCACCCTTGTAAAAGGAGTTCTTCTATACAGAAGCATCAAATGTTTGTCACTAATTAACACATTCACACACACAAAGTATTTCCTTGCACTCTGGATAGTTTTTGTACTCAGTCTGTGAAAATATCCTAGCAGTCTACAGTCCCTTTTTTTTCCCCCTGTTCTTTCTCTTTTGTATAATCAGTATTTTTGAAACTTATGCTATTTTAACTTTAGTTATTAATGCTATTTTATAAAGAGATAACATGTACAAATAATAAGGGACCAATGAATATAACTTGCAGTGTTTGCAGACATTTAAATCTAATTTAAGAAGACATACGCCATCCGGTGGCACACTGAGAAACTTCAGGAGAGTTTGGAAAGGAAGCGGATTTCACCTCCTCTCTTTGCGGCAGCAATGAGTTTTGTACTCACTTCTCATTTTTATTTAACAGACATAGGGGGAGCTCCTATCTTTACTTTCTATGTCATTCACGAGTCTCAGAAAGAGAAGAGCACATGAACGTTTAGAGAGTTGCTAACAATCTCTACAGAAACAGACAGCCTTTCACATGAGCTACTTTCAGGGAGAAAAAAAAAATGGTTAATACAGAGTTCAGTATAACTGAGAAAGATGTAAGAAGGTCCGCAGTAGCTGAAGGCTGAAGCCTGACATATTCACTCTAGAAATAAGGCACAGATAATAATTTTCTCAACATGGTGATCTCTTTTCTAGGGAGTTCTCATACTACTGCTTAACCTTGAAGTTGCAACAAGGAGTAACTTGAGGTGCAGCTACTCCCAGAGTTACCTAGTACTGCCTTCAGACCCTAACCATCTAGCCCATGAAAGGGCAACATTGCTGCCAGGTTTGAATATACTGAAGCTTAATCAAAAATTCAAGCTTTATACTTGAGTATAAAGCTTGAATTTTCTTCAGCCTGATTTACCTTAATCAAATTTGCACTGTTCCTTAAACAGCAACAAAATTTTTCAGTGACCTAGATCTTGTACAGGATCCAACAAGTATCTTCTGTTAAAAGGAAACACTCCACAGAGGTTTTTCTGTATCTTGTGTGGACACTGAAGCTAACATTAGGGGCAGGAAAGAGGGATGTTTGAATAAAAATAGTTCAAAAGACAGCTAAATGCATCAACCAGCTCTTGCCTTCAGTGCCAGTCAAAAGTGATTTCTGCAATAGTAAAACAGAAACACAAAGGCTTTATAAAGAAGTGTCAGCTAAGTATTCAGTAAAACAGGAGATGAAGCTTCAGGAACTTAAAGACAAGATGAACAGATAACCAAGATAGGTAGGAAGTGTTCATGCTGGGACACTTAGAGGCCAGTTAGAGAAACACAGATTCAGCTAACTACAGTCAGATCCAGGCATAGGGACAGCTGAGTTAATTCTTCCTCTGCTGCTCCACTGACACACAGAGCCTTTACATTCCTAGGAGTGTATGATTTTATATGTTAAAGATCCGTAGAAAAGAAAGAGTTAGTGTAGTTTATTAGTCAAATACTGTTGCTAAAGAGTAAGAAAATACATATAAAGTCAGAAATTAAAAGTTTTTAGGGCATTTCAGTCTTTGCCAAGTGAGTTTTGCAAATATTCAGACTTCAAAAAAAAACACCCTTACACACTCCAACAGACAGTTACCATCCAGACAGCAGAGCAGGTCTATATTCCCTTACCTTCGGGCATTCTTTTGGGAAAGCAGAATGCACTTCTGTTAAGAGGAATTTGGGGAAGCCTGGAAGACCTGCGACATGGTGAAGTTCTAACAATGGAGCAGATTTCTCTGTTACATTGAGGCTGAAAAGATTAGTGACATTTAATTCACACACCTATTCACACAGAAGAAATACTCTTCTATTTTTTTCCTAGGGAAATTCAAAAAATTTGGAGTAAAGTTGACAGATTTCAAGGAGTATCATTAAAAATATTTAAGACTACTCACACTTAATATGCTATAAGAAAGGGTGACTGAAAGCTTCACAGCTTAAATGTTCTCTTCAAGCTATGTGTAATACTGTAAGGCTTGAATACATTATACTCTAAAACTAGCATGCCAAAACTGGAATTAAAAGAGTTCAATAAAATTAAAACCTGAATAGTATTATTTTCTTCTGGTCTTTGAGGAATAATCTCTGAGCTCAGATGCAGGAACATTTTCTTCTGAATTTACATACAGACCTGTTGTGCTCAGGAATAAGTCTTCCCCAGATAAGGCTTTCCACATCAGTGACAAGCTAAGCTACAGTTCCGCCAAAATATAAAACATACAGCAATAACTGTCCAAATAAATAACAGAGAATAATTCAAACTGGCTAATATTTGTTGACTCATGCAACAGATGTTTTATTGCTTCAAAAATATGACTTAGCATTTCAGTCGCCTAAACCTAAGTGACCCTGCTGTTTTTCCATTTGTTAATGTAGTATTCATAAAGTTTGCTTGCAGTAAAATATTTTTACAATACTAGGAAAGACCATATGTCTTCCCTTCAAATAAACTGGTGCTAAATTAAGCAGTCTGTGTATTGAAGCAGGTTCCCAAAACTATGCAGTTTGCTGACTCTGTTAAGAAACATGCCATAAAAGTGACAGAGCTGTCACTTCTATCGCAGCACGGAGGGTAGTGGTAGTACTGATAAAGAATTCAAATTGACATCTATTTATCAAGTTGATCTGCGAAGACAACATAATGGAGGTAATGCTAGGAGGTGCCTTCCCCCCCAAACCTGATCAAAAGTAGTTTTAAAAACAAAAGGATCAAGATAGACACTCACATCTAGCTCTGCAGGCTGGGCATAACCAGGGATTTTTAGTAGGGCTTTGCTATTCTCCATGATCGGCATGGTGGGAATCATTTGCTAAATAAAAACAGAGAATTTAAAATCAGTTTGAAACTCTGTGCTCTAATTAACTAATTAATTCCAACAGTATTCCCATAGGACAGAATATTGCATCATTATAAGACAGCATCATTACAAATTATTATTAGTTCTTACAATTTAAGTGCTGAATTGTAATATGTTTACTTTGTGTGACACTCTTCAAAATGAAGACAAAGAATAAATAATTTACTGCAACTAGGAGTTAAAACACTTTCTAATACATCTCTTATTTACTTGCAGCTTCTGTTACCAGTCAAAATTCTCACTTCAGTTCTATGCCTTTGTTCATCAGTGGGGCACACTGGAAATTCTTACCGTAGCATCTGGCTTTTTGGATGGCAGAACTTGTGCTGTCAACTCCCCTGATCCGGCTGAAGTGTTTTCTGGGGCAGACTCAGGCTGTCTGAATGATAATGCACCTTCTTCTGAAGGCCTAGAGAATTCAGCTTTTTTCTTGCATCTTGTCTTTCTAGCTTTAGTAGCTTGATTGTCAGGCTAAAGTGAAGAACAATTGCACTTCATGTTATAAAGGGAGCCTTTAGTCTGCTAAGTATTACCACAGAAACAAACACAGATCTACACACTAAGACAACCAGCCTGAAAAACAGGCAGCTTATGGGGCACCCGTGACTATTCCTGCTCTCCCTAGCTCCGTCTTCACTCCTCCCCACCACCTGCAGCCAGCTCCCTCAAGCAGGAGCAGCACCTACACTTCCAGGCACTGCCTTTCTCCCCATGAGGACCTGGTAAGCCATTTGTTTCAGCCTAGCTGTGATACTGTTAAAAGCTTTCCCCTTTCTTTCCAGTCCTACCAGTGAAGAACAGTGAAGATCGGTTTTTAGGTCTGGAGTTCTCTCTCTTGCAGCTGTAATTTTACAGACTTTTTTCCCTGTAATAAATTTCCAATAAATTAATAAACTTTAAAACAAAGACCACAGCTACTCTCCAACCTATGTCTTACAGGACTGCACTTAAGGACACATGCAGCATTCTACACTTTCCTCCTTCCCGGCAGGGCTTGATTCCTCTCCCTTTCCTTGAGGAAACATGGTTGCTTATTAATCTGCCGCTCACCTGGTTATTTACTACTAAACACACATATTCTGGCAACAGAGGAATTACATAATCACAACAGTCTTTGCCAATGGCAACTTCTGTTGCTATTACAGTCCAAATTAAGTAGGGGAAAATTAAGTGGTACCTGGACCACAGCCAGAATTGCTTCAGCCACAGTTTAGAACTGCAGTTGCATAGGGGAATCCTGAAGGCTGACCAGGACTACACAGAAGCAAGTAGTGCGACTCAAACAGCTCCCTTCCTAGGTCAGTTAAACAAGAAAAGCTGCAGTGTCTTCACTGAGCATCACCTGTCATCACATGGAATTCTATGGAATTCCACGTGGAAGTCTGTGGTTTCTGTTTTCTCCTAACAAGTTAGCAGCTGCTACTGCTGATCCAGGCCTTATTTAGAGGACAGATCTTAGATTCACACTTCCCTTCTAGTCTCTGCTGAGCTTAACCTGTGCGAGGGAGATAACTGGCCAAGTAGAAATTTGGTTGTTATTTTCCCATCATTTAAGTTTACTTCAAAAATTCTGTTGTCTTACAGCCAATACAAGTGTTTTATGTCACAGTTTACCTGCTACAGTAGTTGAAACATTTAATTCTGAAGAACTGTAACTGCATTTTGACCGTTTATTTCTAGGAAAAGGAGGGAAAAAAAAAGAACTACTTACACTGAAAATTGTTAAAAATTATAAAACAATGTAAAATAAAAATCATATAAAATGATAGAACGAAGGAAAAAAATGTTAATCAATTACACTTCACAGTTTTTTGAACAGCTGAAGACTCCTAAAGGATAAAATATCTGTCCAAAATCTGCTTTTGTCAAACTCTAAACCCTAGAGACACAAGGGGGACTTGCCAACCAGCACCTCCTGTCCCCTCAATTACACAATCAGTCCTGGACTGATCACTTGGGCACACACACCCAGGTGCTTGTAAGTGAATGAAATTAGGAAGGGAAGGAGTGAGGGTAAAAGCAACTTCTTTAGAAATTTCACAAATATCACAATATCGCCTCCTCCTTCCATAAGGCTAGGACAAAAGTCTGTATGGCAATTTCCCTGCTTGCCTCAGTGCAGTATTTTCAATGAAATCACTGGGGACACTGGTAGCTGTAACTCACCGGAAGAGTTTGCAGAATTAGAGGTTTATTCATATCAGGCAAAATATTGCTTGGAAGAGGAAAAAACTGAATAGCTTTAGGTATGTCAAAGATTACCTTCTGGTATATTGGTCTTGAAAATTCTCCTGCATAGGTTCTAAAAACAAACAAAAGCCAAGCTTTAAAAGGCCAGGCAGTCTTACAACGTTTACCGCATGTTAATTACAAAGCAAATATTAGAAGTAAACATAACAATAAAAATGAGCTATAGAGAAATGCCTTAAATAAAATGACATCAGAAATTCTGCAGAGATTCTTTGCACTACAGTGAAATATGGTCACATTCATGTTTTGAAGTATAATAGAACAGAATTACCTAATATTGCTGACAGATTTGAGATCTGTGGCATCTTATCTATGGTCACTGCTTTGCTGGAGTCCAGGAGAGTTGAGTTCTTGTATTTGGCAAAGTCCTCGAGGCAAAGGTTACTTCTGTCTGGACACAGAGGAGTTATTTAAGCTTTGATCAAACTGCCAGCTATGATGTTTGCAAGACAGAAACCTTTAAAGGAGAGGGAAGACATTGCCCTGCCTAAGTCTATGAGGAACAGATGGCTGAAAAAAGACCATTCGGTCATCCCCAATAAACTGCTTGTGTCAACTGGAAATATTTTGATTTTATAGTATGATTCAAATTACACCAGGAACTGATTCACTCTGAACTGGAGAAC
Source organism: Crypturellus tataupa (assembly GCA_034781795.1). Taxonomy (NCBI): domain Eukaryota; kingdom Metazoa; phylum Chordata; class Aves; order Tinamiformes; family Tinamidae; genus Crypturellus; species Crypturellus tataupa. The sequence continues at coordinate 1,390,867 of JAWLRI010000055.1, read as the reverse complement.
CAGATACACAGATTCCATTTTAAGCCTGGCTGAAGGTAAAGATCTGATCTGGGGAGCCAAGCCAACAGTCATTAGTCTTCCTATTGTACACAGTGTTCCTATCATTTCCATCTCAAGTAGAGCTTAAAAAAAAGCAGGGGGGAGAGAAGTCAAGAAGTCTCACCTGAACCATATTCATTTCTGAAAATTTCAGGGGACGAGCACATGTTCACACTGTCACTAGAGCCTGTGTTACAGTCTGGAGTGGAATCTACATCTAAACACTCTATTAGAAAAGTTGAAACACCTGTGGGAAGAGTCAATCCTGTACCTACAAAAAAACACATTATAAATTTAAAAAAAGTACCATCGTGTACATGCTACAGTGATTTCTCTTATTAGTGGGTCTAAGTTCCATGCCTATGTTGAGTTAAATGCTGTCAATTCAGTATCTTATACTAATACACACTACACTTAAAAAATTCAAGGAAGCATCCTGAAGTCTGAGTTACACCACAATTAGTTAATAGGAGATATCTTACTTGTCCAATGTGCACTAAAATGCCTGGCAGAGACTCCCTTCAGTATAAATAACCCTTCTTTCTTCTAAGAAGCCAGACAGTTGTCTCAACAAATTTTCAAATACTCAAACATGGTCACAGAAGTCTGAGCTCAGTAACTACTTTTAATTATTAGTAGTGTTCTATATAAACAAAAGTTTCTACCCTTAAATGTAGGGTAGTAACTACCCGCTTGGAATTATTTCCTGTACTGTTAGGACTGCCAACTGACTTACCGTTCAGCAAATTTAGTGAATTGACACTATTTCCCACTTCAAAGGTTGCAAATCATAATTTTGAAAGTGTCTCTAAAAATAATTGCTGCAAACAGTGCCAAAAACAAGGCACTGATTATACCAGAAGTAAAAAATAGTTTTCCTTGGAAGTCTGTAGCACAAAATGAAGACTAAAGTAGCACTCTACATTCTCTATCAATAACTAATGCCATAAACTCCATTCTTACATGAGCGAACCTGGGAAATTAATACGGAGAAGTAGAAGACTAATTTTGTGAAGAGCTAAATAAGAATAAGATAAGCTACTTTTCCTCAAAGGCACTTTCTAAAAGCAAAGTATGAATCACGTGTATGCTGGAATAAGAGGCAGAAATCCAACCAGAGCCTTTTTGATAACCTGGTAGTCCCAATCACAATGAGAACAGCACACAAGCTAGAGATTCATTCCAAGGCCAGTACTTTTATAGAACTGGCATTAAAATTCATTACAAGTTGTACTCACTTGAAGTCACTTCAGCATTTTTCAAACTTTCTTTGCTTTCGAAGTTGATTACTGAAGATTCCTAAAATTAGATGTCAGACACATAAATAAGGAAATTGTATCTAAATATACAGTTAAGTATGTTCCTACATTTTCAGTTAGAAGCACTGTTTATGCTGCTCCCTTTCAGAAGCCCAGAGCATTCATATAAAGACAAATGTTATCTGGTTTAGGTCTTATATACTATGAAACTGTTTCCAGAAAATGTGAATTGGTGGAGTTTAAATAAAAATTAATATTTTAAAGAAAAATAGTTCCACGTCTATTTCACTTAAATCAGTTGTTGTGTCAGATTTTAGTTCTAACATATGCAGTGAGCTACTGCCTTGCAACTGCAGCACTGTCGCAAAACTATTCTGCTCAGTCACCTCAAAATACTTCGTTCTGGTTGTACAAATACGAGCACCAGCACAAAAGCGACTTGCCAAAGATTAAACAGTCAGCCTGTGTCTGAACTAGAATTAAGCAACTCTCTGCAACGACAGTCTAATGAGCTGTATACCACACAGCACAACCGCTAAAGCCTTTCCTCATTAAGAATAATTAGCATTGATGTGTACCACCATGCTTCCAATAGCTCCAATATATTTTACTGGTATTGCCTGGAGGGATAAAAAAAAAAAAAAAAACATCAAGTTACAGGACCAATTTCAACCTAAAAAAATATATATATGCATGTGTAGTTCACAGGAAATCTACTTGAGCAGAAATTACTAAGTCACATCCAGATTTTTATTTATTTCCCATAAATTGTTAGTGGATAAAGAACCACATAACATTACAACCTTCTGCGGTACAGTGCTTTCTCCCACTTGCTGTTCAGTTTCTTCCACGCTGGTCACCTCTTGCACATTCGGTAGAGTGCTGCAATTGAAGGAACAGAACATACAGCTCAACATAAAGAGCCAACAAAAGGAAGCCAACAAAAATTAGACAAGTTATGTTTATGAGAGGTCACCAAATAGTCTGATAAAAAAAAAACTCTCCCAGGAATTCTGACTGGACTGTGTCCAAGAAACATCTCAGGCAGGCAAGAAGTGCTAGCTAGTGTTTATAGGAGCGTATTTGATCATGTTCTAACAAACCTTTGATGAGATGAATGGCTCGCTTGGGTCACTTCAAGCTTTTCCTTGATTTTTGGTAAGGTTTTCAGATGGCACTTTCCCTTCAGGCCTAGGGAAGAATGAGTTTTAGTTAAGTAACCTCAGTTTTATCATCATTTATATGATTATTTCTAAGAAAACACCTCTAACTGTTCTAACTTCACACCAGTAGCTAACTTTGACCTCAATTCAACAAACATCCTGAAGTCGGAACCTGGCTATTTCTACCAAGCTTCATTTATCAAAATATCGACAAGGACAAAAAAAGGAGCAGATTTTGAGAAACACGCAGGTGTTTTAAAAGTATCTTGGTTAAAAGGAAGGGACCTTTGCTCTATATACACCAAGGCTTGAAGGTTTTAAACCCAGTTTCACAAACATTTCTATTGCACATGATCTCACACATGAGATTACTGGACAACGTGTGAGCAGGAATCTCCTTGCATTAAGAGCAAATAGACCTCAAAGGCTGCTGATTTACTGAAAAAGTCTCACTTTTAAGGACCAGAAACCACTCACCAACCTTCCCCATTTACTAAAGCAAGGGACACCACCCATGCCAGCCTTTAGTGCCCTACTTTGGACCTCATTTTTTAATTTGAAGCCTCCAGCTCCACATTTGAGAGCTGCTAAATCGTATTCAGCTGTAGGAAAGTCTGGCCCTTTAGCAGAACCACTTTATACGATGATTTAAAGCATCCTCCCAAAGGAGGGGGCAAACCCTTTTCCAAAGGGAAAAAGTCCCCCATTCACAAGGGGAAAAAATAAAGGGAGGAAAGAAAAGAGACATGAAGTGGAAAACCCCTCTTTTTTCTTAACCAAATGACTAAAACACAAGAAATGCCCCCAGAGGCCAGCCGAGCTGCCTCCCTTTCCCACATGGCGGCAGACCTGGAAAACCACCACCTGGGCAAAGCCTGAGCTTTTAGGAGCCTCCTCCCCAGCATAAGGCTCTCCCTCGCTTCCACCTCCCGCGTCGTCGCGGCTGCAAAACCTCAATAAACCCAACGAAGTAAATAAATCTAAATAAACCAGATACGGCCGGAGCGCGGCGGGGGCAGCGCTTACTGCTCCTCCCCGGCGCCGCGGGGCCGGC
>JAWLRI010000055.1:1375367-1387252 GCA_034781795.1 Crypturellus tataupa | reverse complement strand
CCCGCCCCGGCCCCAGCGCCCGCCCACGGGCGGGCCTCGCCCTCCCCTTCCTCCTCCTCCTCCTCCTCCTCCCCGCGGCGGCGAGGGCCGCGCAGGATGCGCGGGTCCTTCCCGGGGCTCTGCCTGGCGCTGCTGGCGGCCGAGCGGTGCGCGCGTGAGTGCGCGGCCGTGCGCGCTTGCTTCTGCTTGGTTTTATTTAACCATTCGTTTATTTCTCTATCTGTCTATCTATTTCTCTTCTTGTTTTGCGCCCTTTCGCGCGCGGGAGAGGCCCGGCCTTGCTTGCAAGTTGGAGATAAAACCGGGCGCTGCAACCCTCCTACATCCGCGGGATTTTTGGCAGCTTTTGCACTGCCCCAGCGCTGTTATTGGGGCAGTTTTGGGGTCCTTGGGGTTGCAGGCAGGAGAGTTTCTCCCTCTCCATTGCGCTCTCTTCACTCAGCTCCCCTGGGGATGCACGGTTAACGCAGGTTGCTAAATTCGGGTGGTTTTCCTGGGTATTGCGTGCTCACCCACGGCATCCTCAAACTGCGCCTCTCCGTTTCTCCAGATCTCTGCACCATCGTCCACTATGGGCTCTCCGGGCAGTACGTCTGGTTCTGGCTCACCGTGTCCTGCCTCGTGCCCGGCTACGCAGCCCAGCTCCTCAGCGCCCTTTGGTTCGGGGCCGATGGGCACCAGCCTCGCCGCTGGCTCCTGGTGCTCCACGCGCTGCAGCTGGGCATCTGGAAGCGGTGAGGGATGCGCCCCGGGCACCCGAGCACCGCTTGCTGGTCCTGTCTTCCGAGGATAAACTGTATTTTAAATGCTCTGCCCAACACGTGGCTGGAGGGGCCATCAGCAGCACCGGCCTTTGGGTTGCACAGGAGATACTTCGCATTGCTCTTGGAGTTCCTGGGGATTCCCAAGCTCCCTCCCTGCAGAGTGACGTTGTAGGCGAGGAATTAGGCAGAATGTGAGATTTTTAATTTGAGCCTCTAGCTGGCAGTTGGCTCCTCCTCCCAATCTGAAATGGCTTTGCATGACCTTTTGCATGTCCCCATATGAATTCCAGGAATAGTTTTATCCTCTGTCCTCCTCCATCTGTTGCTAGAAGAATCACTGAGTGTGTGCACATGCATATTGTATTTTAGTAAAAGACCCTGGCAATAATCTTGCTTTTATTCCTGTTGAATCTGTTGCTGGGGGTGTGAAGTTTAGCTAGTAACTAGAAGCCATAGTTTGTGCTTCATTCAATACTCGGGTCTCCAGCCTCGCCTGATTTCTTGCAGCCTTTCTGTAGGATGGAGAGCAGGAGCGGCGGTGGGATGGAGGGAGTTTGGGATATCAGGATGGAGAAGGTGCAGCTGGGAGGCAGAGGTTGGAATAGCAATCTCCTGGCCTGCACATGGAGCCTCTAATTTGACTTGCTCCACCACACACCAACATTTCTCACTCTTTCAGGTACTGGGACGTTTTGCAGATGGCAACAAAGGCAGGGGGCAATGGCATCACCAGGGAGCTGCTCATGCAGCAAGGGGACGCGTGCGTCCTGCGGCTCCTGGAAGCGCTGCTCCAGAGCCTGCCGCACGTGCTGCTGCAGGCCTACGTCTTCGTGGCTGTGGACCAGACAGACCTTTTCTCCGGTAAGTCTGGAATTTCCAAGCAGAGATAAATAAAAAAAAAAAATGTTTTGGGGTTGTAGCTAGCACATTTGGATAGGGTTTGTTCCCATGGGGCAGGATGCATTCCTGCAGAGTGACTGCTGGTGCTTTACCTGGTGGGCATCAGAGGATTTCTCTTTTCTAAGTTAGTACATGGCTGGTAGTAACCTCAGCAGAACAGCTCCCTCTGTCACACCATGCACTTCTCCAGCCCGTGGCACATGGATCACTGTACAGCTAGTACATCCTCGGGGACGTTGTGAACGCAGACCCCCAGGAACCCCTCAGGAACCTCTTTAATCTCTAAGAACCTGCCAGCAGCAATCGTACCATGAATCTCAGCGCATTGCTTGCCTAATAACACTCAGGCAGGAAGACGCCAGAGTGAGAACCCGGTGGAGACCAGGGAGCCTTCAGCAGGAGGTCACTATATGTTTTGCAGGTGTCAGCGCTGGGCTGTCCCTCCTCTCCCTCGCCTGGGCTTTGGTCTCCTACAGCCGCTCCACGTGCCTGCTCAAGCCGGGCCACCTCTACCTGCCGGCCGCGGCCCTCCTGTGCCTGCTGCTGTGGAGGACGGGGATGCTGGGGACCAGGGTGCTGGCCCTGGTGCTCTTTGCCAGGCTCTATTCCTACTGGGTCTTTGCCGTGGTTGGTAAGAGCAGCTTTCACGTTTCATATGCGGCGTCCTGCTTTCAGCCAGAGAGATGCTCCTGGCGCTTGGGTACCTCATCCCATCTGCTGTGTTTACATCTCCCCAGCTCCAGACACAATGTCTGGTAGCTCTTTTGATCTCTATGTATCTCCATATCTCCTTGAGAGCCAGCAAAGGCTCTCCTGGGCCACTGCTCCTGCCTGGCATCTGCAGCTCTGTCACATAGACCCAACGTCCCTTTGATCAAGGAGGTGCGGGATGGTTCATGGAGCACTTTACAGCACGACAACACACAGTAACACCTGCAGCCCACCGGATTTTGGCTGTCTTGTGCCTTTCCATTTCAGGCATCCACTGGCTGGTCATGTCCTTCTGGCTGGTGGCCCAGCAGACAGACATCGTGACACCACCCTGTCACTGGAGGCTCTTCAACTGCCTGCTGGGAGCCATCTATGTCTTCTGCTACATTAATGTCCGGCCCGGTCCCTCCAAGCTCAGAGTGGCTGTGTTTTATGCGGTAAGTGCCCAGGCTGTTCAGTATTTTGCATGAATTTGCAGATTTTGCATGGGGGGGCACGAGGATAAGTGAAGCTCAGCTTGTCCCCAAGCTTCTCCAAACCGTGGGAGGCTGGTTAAATCTCTCCTCTTTTGACCTCATGACTAATAACAGTTTCCAAGAGCAGGAATTCACAGTCCAAACAGGAGGTCCCCAAAAATCTTCTCCCAGAGGCTAACCAACAAGTGCATCTGACAGTGAGTGTCTTTTCCTGGTGATTTCTCCCTTGAGATATCTTCATGCTCTCTCACCATTTGCATTGCCTCATGCTAAGGATCCAGCTCTTCCCCTCAAACCATGTCATCAGCAAGGTGAAAATAGTTTCTGCTCTGGCTTCATTTCTATTTTACTGAGAAGTGCAGGGTTTTGTTTTGTGCTTTTATACCTGCAGTTGCTCCCAGACCTGGCTTGATGCTGGTGCTTTCCACACAATATCATCAGAGTCTTTGGAGCAAAACAAGAAGACTGTGGAAACTCTCTTCTTTTTTTTTAATAAGCAAGTAGAAACTCCACTACAGAGTGGAGTGCAGAGAAGGCTGAAACAAAAGGGAATTTGCCGTAGTGGTGCAAATTAAACAGGCAGAGGCTGCAGAAGGGGTGTTGGGTGTCATGGGAAGCATGTCTAAGCTGTCACCAGGGCTGGAGTGACTGCTCTCCTTCCCCTGCAGGTCATGCTGGTGGAAAATACCCTCCTGCTGCTGCTGGCCACAGAGTTCCTGCAGGCAGAGCTGTGGAGCAGCCTGTGTCTCACCGGGGCCGTCACCTCGGGGTTTTTAATAGGTGAGAGCCACTGATTTTTCGGGGCCCAGCCAAGGGATACAGTGAGCCTTGGATGGAGTATTTCAAGTTAAGCAAATCGTCATAATTGGTTTTATCATGCCAAAATTTTATTTGCCACCAAATGTTTCCTTTGTTTCCTACAGCTGAAGTTGCTGTATTTATATGTGTATTTATGTATCTTATAATGCATAAATCCCCCTTGGGTTTCAGTTCTTAAAATCCTATCTTAAAATTGCACCACTGAAAAGGAGATTTGTTAAAAAAAGAAAAAATGGGGTAATGGTGTCCATGATCTATTTAATCTCGCATGGCTGTTATGCACAAGCAACCTGAAGCAGGAGAGAGGTCGTATAACTTACAAACAACCCCACCAGCATCTCTATTTGCAAAATTTGCACTGGGGAAATTCGTGTCCCTGAGGTCTTCCCATCTGAGCAAATGGTCCATCAGACAGACTGACAAGCTGCTGTCCTTCAGTGTGGATCAGAGTTGCTGTTTTGCTGGCTGGGGTTTCTCTGGACTCCTGTTTCCCTGATTTGATAAAGGGAAAGGGGAGCTGCACCACCTTCGTCCTTAGGGTCTCCCCGGGCTGCCTGTGCCCAGGTCCTCCCATCCATGAAAGGACAAACTTGAGCTGGAACAGGAGCTGCTCCTCAGGGCTTGAGTAAGTTGAGGGTAGAAAGAATGATTTAGGATTTCTCCTGATCTTGGCTGGTGAAAAATACCCCAGTAGGAAAGAGCAGCACCTTCCACTAGAATAAGAAGTGAGCATGGATGCAACTCTTCCCATTAGCAGCTTGCAGATGGGGATGCTGAGAGGAAGGAAGGATCCCTGGGCTCATCATCTTGCTGCTCCCTGGCCACCCATGTCCATGCCTTGCTGGTGCTCAGTAGCTGCTTCTCCCATGTGCCCATCAGTCTGTAAATCAATCTGGATTTTTAGGAAATTTCGTCGTGAGAGTGTTCTGCGGACAAAATGTTGTATTCCCAAGTTTCCTTTTCCCTTTGCAGGAAACTACTCACATGAGATTTTTGCACTGCTTTAAACATTTACATTTTGAAACACCTAATCCCCATCTAAATCTCTGCAAAAAGAGTTCATGGATCTAGAGAAGACAGTGAGGTCCGACCTTGCTTCTCTTGCACACCTGGCCAAAATGATGGCAGAAGGGTCCCTTGACACATTTCTGCTCTTTTCCAGGCACTGCCGCTCTGGTGGTTTATTACAGCCTGCTCCACCCCAAGTCCACAGAGATCTGGCAAGGTTTCCTGGAGAAATCCTGCAGTGTTGCAACCCCTGGTGATGATGCAACTGGTTGCCCAGGAGGGCAGAGCTTGGGAATTTCCAGTGATGGAGACAGCGAGTCCTGGGTGATAGAAAAGACACAGGTAGCTTCCAGAAACCAGGATGGGTCGTCTCACCTCACCGAGGATGACTGGACAAGCCATCACCACTGGCTGCTGATAAAGTTGGCCTTGAAGACGGGAGACATCTCCAAGATCAACGCAACTTTTGGAGATGGTGGCATAGGAGAGATTTATCCTGGAGGACCGATGCTGGGCAAGCCCTCCAGGGTCGAGTCCGAGGCAACCCTTACTCTCCCGACGAGGGAGATGGGTCCTCTGGATTTTGAATCTGACCTGACTGGTGAGAAATGGCCAGAGACGGGGAATAGGGAAAGCGGCAAACACAACCCCGGTGCCACAGGAACCGCAGGAGAGGACCACGAACTCGTAATGCAAGATGCTGTGAGTGGCAGCAATGCTGTGTGGCACGAAGCACAGCAAGAGCCTGTTCCTCACTCTGCTGGAGCCTTTTCCAGCAGCTCGGACTCATCTGAGTCTCGTGATTGCTCATCTCTGTACTTCAGCGCAAACACTGGAGGAATTGCCTCTCCCGGAGCCTCTCCTGGAATTCCCTCTCCGGGGGAACAGGCCTCACTGGAAAGAGATGGGAAACCACAGTCTCCAGCATACTGCCTAGGTGGAAAAGGAGAGGGCTTCCCTGTTGAGATGATGAACATCAGCCCCATCTTGGGCCTGGGGGCCCCCAGTTGTCTGCAGAGCAGCTCATCCCCGTGCGGCGCGAGCGAGCGCGGGGCAGCGGGTGACTCCGAGGAGGACTCGGAGCTGGGGGGAGTCCTCACAGGGTGGCGTAGCGGTCGGAGCCCCCCGTCCTCTCAGATGAGGGTTCCTGAGGAGCCACGCTTCACATCTACTCCCAAGACTGACCCCAAGGGCACCCAGCAAGGACCGAGGGGGCTGCTGGAGTGAGCGGGTGAATCCCTGCTCCCGGGATTGGCACCACGGCACGGCAGGAGGGAGCAGGATGCTACCACTACCATGAAGACTGTCCCATGCCCCCAGGCAGGTGTGGTCCTTCATCCCTATGAATTCCTTCTTGCCCCGCCGCCTCCTCTCCTTTCAGTTTTGGAGAGGTTAGAAGAGGTATCTTAAAGTCTATATTTAGATATTTATTGAGCTTATTTATATAACAATCCCGCTAGGCAGCTGGAGCACTCAACCTTTTAAATATTTGTGACGATGCCGGGAAACGCATCCTTTAACCAGTGCCTTGTACGAGCTACCAGCCTGTTTGCAGCGTGGAGATCTGGCTGCTGTCTCTGCTTCCCCTTGGTGGCAGGGAGAGTGGCCAAAGTGAGTCTTTTCAGGTTAAATAAGTGCCTAAGACTAAAAAAAAAGCAATGTGAGTTTCCTCTCGGATGGAGGCAGGACAACCCCTAAGGTAATGCAGAGCTGCTTTTGATTTATGAAGCCCCACTAGGTTCATGTCAAGAACTTAACCACACCATTTGCTGGGACCAAATAGGAGCCCAGACTCTCTTTACTCTGCAAACTACAACCCCAGGAGACCACATTATTTAAAAGGCTATGTCAGGCTGGCTCGTTCACAGTCCCGCTTCCCAAAGTTAATCACAGGTAAAATAAATATCCTCTGACAGATGGTCCCTCCTGGGCTCAAGACTGTGGTGAAGAGGGATGCTCCATCAGTAGCAGCTAGGTTGGATCAGACTACCAGATAGGTCTTGAGAGAACTGGGCTGAGATTTGTGATAATTCAGGGGCAAAGATATACTCAGCCTGTTTATTCTGATCCAAATGTTGGACTGTTTCGTCATTAGAAGTTTCTTTAACAAGGCATCTTGGAGTTGAGTAAGCTCTTGGGTCTGAGCTGATGCACATCTGGTAGGGTCCTCCAGCTGTTCTGCTGGCAGCACTGCCGTCCCACTGAGGGCTGCACTCCCCCAATGCCCAGGGACAGGAAATACTGGGAGGAAAGACGGGAATACCGTGGATTATTGTTAAAAAAATAGCATTTGCTGCTCAGAAATGACGCACCCAGACCCATTTCATCAAGCTGATCTACACGCTTAAAAATGTGTTGGCAGGTGGGATTTGGGGTTGAAGCACGACTATAAATCTGCTCTGTATCTCCGTTACAACTTGGGCACAGCTGCATTTCACGAGGAAAAAAATTGCACTGACCGGCTTTAGGCTCTTGCTGTGTGCATGCCTGCTACCTCGCACAGAAGGCGGCAGAGTAGGTGTTTTTCCTGTTTGTTTGTTTTTAAACTTTGATAATACATAGCTGCTTTCTAAAGCAACCCGGCCTTTCCCGTGTCCGTGTCTGGTGCTTGGGGCTGCGATGTGAAGCGCGCAGAAGTCCTCTCCGCACGTTGCTTTGGGAGGTGCTGGACCTCCCTCTCCTGTTTTGCAAGCAAGCCCCTGCACAGCTTCCTGACCTGCACTTTTGCATCACTGTTTTCCTGTTTTCTTAGATTTTATCGTTATATCCAACCTCAGTCAGCCGTTTTTGTTTAATCAGCTAGGTGTGCTTTTCTTCCTCCAGATGAGGATGTGCGGAGAAAGGACCCAAGGACGAATGAACATGGGGCTTTGTATTGCTCCCTTTTTCTCTTAGCCCTGCTTTGGTGGTTGTGCCGCTGCATTGACTACAAAAATCAAAAGCTTGGTAGGTCAAGTGCAGGATGGGCTGCCCTCAGACCCATTCAGGTTATCCTAAGGCAACATGAGCTCGGAAGAGCAAATGCTATGGAAGATCTGCTCTCAATCAGAAGCCTTCAGATGCAGAACCATCCTTGCTGTGCTTGCAAACGATAGCTATATTTACCCCGTAAATACAAGGTTGCTGTTGTTAACAGCAGACCGCAGGCTTTGTGCTAACTCGGGCTTCAGGACTTCACAGGAATTGTCCCAAGCTGCTGTGAGTCTTCTGACCGTGTCTGCAAAAACTGATAAGGGTCAGGAAGCAGTTGGGAGGGCTGTATCACTAACTGCACGGTGCAGTTTAACCATACAAGGGAAAGGTCTAACAGAGGCATTGTGCAACTGGCCTGTGGACCAATAAAAAAGGGGAAAAAATGGCCTGTTTAAGAAAGTAAACAAATGGAGAGCAGAAATCCACTTCTCCTGAGGATTATGTGAAATCAGGACCTGATTTATTTGTTGTTAGAGACTTGCAGCCTGGAGGTGAGCCCTGCGGTACCCAGTGATGGGGTTCCAGTGCTGCTCGGAACCACAGGTGTATAGAAATGATCTATATCTAAAACCCTCTTTGGAGTAGGACAGCTCTGGATGTGCTGGGAACTTCGTGGGGTGGGAACTGGAATAAATTTGCAGTGCTCAAAGTGCTCTGCTTGCTTCGATGGGAATCGGTTGTGCCAGTTTAATGGTGCTGTCCGTGTAAGTGCCTGGGTAGCTCCCTCCCACCAGGCTGCCCCATGTCAGCCGCATTTTGTAGCCCCCAGCGCCTTCCCAATGATGATTCTTGCAGGAGCAAGTGCAGGTTGCAGGAGCTGCTCTGGGGAGATGTTCCTCTCCGGAGAGTTCCCGGCCCCGTTGCCGCCAGAGGGAGATGCGGCTCCCGGTGCCAAGCGGACGTGCACTGGGCGCTCGCCCCGGCTCCAGGTTACGGGAGGACAGGAGTGCTGCGGCGGCTACGTGATACTCCGGGAGCAGATGGGAGCCGGCGGCGATGGACGGGCGCCAGGGAGAAATGTGGGTTTCTGGGATACTGGAGTAGGCTGAGGCGCGCGCCCTAAGGAGCGCAAACCTGCCGAGAGGGGGTCCCAAGGGGCGGCCTGGTGAGACGGGGGTGGTGACAGCTTATCTGTACGTATCACCTTGCACAGAGGATGGAAACTCTGCATACAAATGCGCAAGTGTGAGGAGAGCCGCTGAACGAGCGCACTTGGTGTGACAGGGGACCTGGCGGCTTGGGGAAGCTGCTCAAAGTGGCTTCATCTCAGTGCTAAATCCTGATATTTGCTGGTGCATGAGCGGGTCTGTGTGTTTATGTGTATATGCGTCTGGGTGTTTGTGGGCTGGTTACATTGTCGCTCCCCTGCAGTCCCCCAGATCTGCTGTCCATGGAGCGATGTGGTCCTGGGCCTCGTCAAGGGCAGAACATGAAGCTGCAGGAGAAGCTGCAGCTGCAGAAGAGCCTGGTGGGGGCAATGAACTGGCTGCCCAGCAGCTGTATTTCCTTGCAGGGCTGCAAGGGCTGTTGCTAACAAGCCCAAGTGCTTGAGGGAAACCAACCCAATCTCCTTGTCTGGCATTTTCCCTGAAGCATTTTTTTTTTTTTTTGATGAGCTGCGTTATCTTGAGCTGGACCTTGGGGCTCTGCCCAACACTTGGGGTCTGCCCCTCTCTGAGCTCGGGGCCACCTGCAGCCTGAAGGCTGGGGGACACCTCCATCCCCTCCATCCCTGCTGCTCTCCCGGGCTGCAAAAGGGCAGCGGGACCAGGAACAACTCCGGGGCGAGCGGCGGCGTTGGACAATGCGGACAATGCAGGGAGTTACCCGCGGGCTCCCCGGGGGAACGGGCTGTTCCGCTCGCCGGTGATCTGGAAAAAAGCAGCAAGCGGGCAGGAACGGCGGCTTCGCTAATAAATTAAACAGCACCTGAGCCAAGGCCTGGGTGCTGCAGCCGGGTTGTCCCACCACAATGCCCGGCCAGGCAAGAAGCGGGCAGGTGAAATGCGTTTTCTTGACTGAAATACAGGGTTGGGTTTGCAAGATGTGCATGGGAGACCTCACTTTGTGCCCAGAGGGCTGGTCTCTGAAGAAATGGAGGAGGCGAGAAGATTACTTGGTGTTCGGCATGGTCCGGAAAGCAATTAAAATGGTATTGGAAAAGGACTGAAAATAAAACAGAAAAAAGAAAGAGCCTTGTTTCTATATAAACGCACGCTGAGCCCTGGTTGTTTCATCTCCAAAACACAGCACTATCCCAATCTTCCTGCAGCATCTTCTGCCCCCGGTTCGGGCTCCATGAGGCCCAAGTTGTGACAGGCTTTGGGATCGGGAGGTCCAGAAGGAAAGTTGGGACACTCCAGAGTCAGGCCCAAGAAAGGCCTGAGACATATTTGCCCCAGGGTATTGTTGCTTAGTTGGTTGTTTTTTTCTGAGATGAAACTTTGGACAAATTTTCCCCAATTAAACAGTTTTGGTTCACCACAAATCCCTTTCCAGGGTATTTGCTATTCCTGTAAAGTGCATTGCCTGGGTTTTGCGCGTACTGTAAGCGGTGCCTATTGCTCCAAGGCTAAACAACAACCCAAAGGGAGAATGTTTATGGAGGGAAAAAAAAAAAAAAAAAAGCACAAGCTAATCAGGACTTGTCTAATTTGAGGAACAGCTTAATTAGGACCTGGGGACTCTATTTCCTGCGGTGCATTTGGCAGGAGGGAAGCGCTCCGTGCTCCGAACACCGGGTCTGCAATGGCTCAGTTGCTCCAAACACACCGGGGCAGCGGTTCCTCCTTGCTCCCTGTCCTCCAGCTCAGCAGACTGGATGGGATTTTAGTCCAGGAGAGCCCTGTGGGGGGCTTTAAAACCAAAGCCTTGTTGCATCCAGGCTTTTCCGAGCCACTGGCGAAGCCCTCCCTGGACCACAGGAGAGCTGCATCCTATTGAAGGGTAAATCCCATCGTCACGGGGTTGGAAAAAGGAGGGTGATGGAAAAAGGGTCTGGCAGCTCCTGGCACGGGGAGGGATGCAGGAGGATGTTGGATGTGTGAGGTGTGTGGAAGAGGAGGCTGGCACAGAGGTGGAGGGCGTCGTGTGTGCAGTGCCTACGGGCACAGGTTGGTGTCAGGATGTCCCCGGGGATGGGTGTTGGACACGGGTAGGTGTCAGGATATGGATGTGCAGTCTGTACAGGCACAGGTTGGTGTCGGGGTGTCCCCGGGGATGGGTGTTGGACACGGGTAGGTGTCAGGATATGGATGTGCAGTCAGTACAGACGCAGGCTGGTGTCGGGGTGTCCCCAAGGATGGGTGCTGCACGCGGGCACCTGACGGGCTGTGAGGTGGGTGCCCATCAGTGCCCATGGGTGGAAGGAGGTTCCGTGAGGGGGCAGGTTTCAGCCTTGGAAGCAGCCGGGGACGGGGCAGGGGGACACCGCGGCGCGCGGAGGCGGGTGCCGGTCGATGGGCCGGACGCGGCGGTGAGGGGCGCTGCGGAGCGGGACGGGACGGGACGGGACGGGCACGCAGGGGTTAAGGCCGGCGTGGCGGGCGGCGCCTGCGCGGGCTCGGCCCCGGCCCCGGCGCTCCGCGAAGTTGTGCGGGGCCCGGCGAAGTTTGGAGCGCGGGGCGGCTGCTCCCGGGCCGGCCATGGCCTTCCGCCGGCGGGCCAAGAGCCACCCGCTCTTCAGCCACGAGTTCCTCATCCACAACCACGCCGACATCGCCTTCTTCATGGTGCTGGTCGTCCTCATCGCGCTCATGTTCGAGGTGAGCGCCGCCGCCTCTCCGCGGCCTCCTCCTCCTCCTCTTCCTCGGAGCCTGCTGCTCATTAAGACTCTGGTGTCCCCGGTGCCGCCCCCCGAGTCCAGTGCTAGTTCCCCGGTGCTCCCCCCTTGGGGACCCCATGTCTGTCCCCCCCCTCCTCCAAATCCCCCCTCCGTGGTGCCTTGGGTCTCCTCTACCCCCTTTGCAGGGGGGATGCGGGGGGCTCTGCCCAGCGGGGCACCCCCGAGGTGAGGAGCTCCCCGCACCGTCCGCTGTCCCGCTCGGTCCCCTGTGTCCCCTGTCGCGCCCCCTTGGGAGCCCGGAGCTGCCCCATTCATTCCCACCCGGCCGGGACGGGCCGAGCCCTCGGCACTTATTATTATTATTATTATTATTATTATTATTAATTATTACGTGCAATCTGGAAGGGGTGTGTGTGGGGGGGTTAACATCCCCTCCCCTTCCCCCAGGCC